>SJYT01028202.1:73935-85080 GCA_006410635.1 Cephalophus harveyi
AGGCTTAACTTTAGGAGGAAAAATAAGAAAAATACACAGAAAATCTCTATAATATAATGATATATATATATATTATGTATATTATGATAAATAAATGCTACTATCAGTTGCCACTAAGCTGAATTGAAATAGTAAGACTATATATACAAATAAAAAATCTAAACCTAGCTTATTCAAATGAATTTAATGGAATTTTATTTAATATCACATATCTCATCTGGTGGCTCACTCAGTGAAGAGACACCTGCAATGCAGGAGACCTGGGTTCGATCCCTGGATTGGGAAGACTCCCCTGGAGAAGGAACTGGCAACCCATTCCAGTATTCTTGCATGGAAAACTCCATAGACAGAGGAGCCTGGTGGGCTAATGTCCCTGGGGTCACAAAGAGTCAGACATGATTTAGCAACAAAGACTATCTTATCTTTTATATAAAGTCTAAATTCTTTTTCAAAATTTAGCACATGGAAACTTTACATTAAGAGTTTGGTAACAGAATTGAGAGTGCAATTGAAATGAGTAATAATTGACATGAACATTTGAAAAATAGAATGTATTAAATTGATAATTTAGCTGATGATCAAGAAAGGAAAGCAGAAAAGTACTGACAATCTGTGTCTATTTAAAGTGAGAGATAGACCATGTTGGACCCTTAATGGTGGAATGAATTTAAAATACTGTTACTGTTAAGGCTTAATACATTTGTACCCCAGATTAGCTCAAAATAGTCTCAAAATGTTAAGATTGTTTAGAAAATGTCATTTCTTTTTTATGTAAATATTTCCTTTGCTAATTAAAAATCCATAAAGATTTATGATTTTAGTAAGTGCAGGTTAGATAATAGACTTTCCTTCTGAAAAAATTCAGAAAACTGGAGGATAAATTTTGCTTGAAGGCACAGAACAGCTAAGAAATAAATATTTACCAGACCAAATTCAGGAGCAGACAGAAATTCAGATATAAAGACTCAATATCTGTACTTTTCAATCTTTGGATATTTGCTGGTTCTAAGAGATTTTGAGTGTGTTAATTGATAGCCTCCTTATGGTCGATCAGTTAGTAAAGAATCCACCTGCAATGGAGGAGGCCTGGGTTCGATCCCTGGGTTGGGAAGATCCCCTGGAGAAGGGAAAAGCTACCCACTCCAGTATTCTGGCCTGGAGAATAGGAGCCTGGTGGGCTAATGTCCCTGGGGTCACAAAGAGTCAGACATGATTTAGCAACAAAGACTATCTTATCTTTTATATAAAGTCTAAATTCTTTTTCAAAATTTAGCACATGGAAACTTTACATTAAGAGTTTGGTAACAGAATTGAGAGTGCAATTGAAATGAGTAATAATTGACATGAACATTTGAAAAATAGAATGTATTAAATTGATAATTTAGCTGATGATCAAGAAAGGAAAGCAGAAAAGTACTGACAATCTGTGTCTATTTAAAGTGAGAGATAGACCATGTTGGACCCTTAATGGTGGAATGAATTTAAAATACTGTTACTGTTAAGGCTTAATACATTTGTACCCCAGATTAGCTCAAAATAGTCTCAAAATGTTAAGATTGTTTAGAAAATGTCATTTCTTTTTTATGTAAATATTTCCTTTGCTAATTAAAAATCCATAAAGATTTATGATTTTAGTAAGTGCAGGTTAGATAATAGACTTTCCTTCTGAAAAAATTCAGAAAACTGGAGGATAAATTTTGCTTGAAGGCACAGAACAGCTAAGAAATAAATATTTACCAGACCAAATTCAGGAGCAGACAGAAATTCAGATATAAAGACTCAATATCTGTACTTTTCAATCTTTGGATATTTGCTGGTTCTAAGAGATTTTGAGTGTGTTAATTGATAGCCTCCTTATGGTCGATCAGTTAGTAAAGAATCCACCTGCAATGGAGGAGGCCTGGGTTCGATCCCTGGGTTGGGAAGATCCCCTGGAGAAGGGAAAAGCTACCCACTCCAGTATTCTGGCCTGGAGAATTCCACAGACCGTATAGTACATGGGGTCCCAAAGAATTGGACATAACTGAGTGACACGGATGCGAGAGTTGGGCTGTGAAGAAGGCTGAGCGCCGAAAAATTGATGCTTTGAACTGTGGTGTTGGAGAAGACTCTTGAGAGTCCCTTGGACTGCAAGGAGATCCAACTAGTCCATTCTGAAGGAGATCAACCCTGGGTGTTCTTTGGAAGGAATGATGCTAAAACTGAAACTCCAGTACTTTGGCCACCTCATGCAAAGAGTTGACTCATTGGAAAAGACTCTGATGCTGGGAGGGATTGGGGGTAGGAGGAGAAGGGGATGACAAAGGATGAGATGGCTGGATGGCATCACCGACTCGATGGACGTGAGTCTGAGTGAACTCCGGTAGTTGGTGATGGACAGGGAGGCCTGGCGTGGGGCGATTCATAGCGTCGCAAAGAGTCAGACATGACTGAGCAACTGAACTGAACTGAATGACCTTCACGTTCACTTTCAATTTATGCTGCTGCTGCTGCTGCTGCTAAGTCGCTTCAGTCGTGTCCGACTCTGTGCGACCCCACAGATGGCAGCCCACTGGGCTCCGCCATCCCTGGGATTCTCCAGGCACGAACACTGGAGTGGGTTGCCATTTCCTTCTCCAGTGCATGAAAGTGAAAAGTCAAAGTGAAATCGCTCAGTCGTGTCTGACTCAGCGACCCCATGGACTGCAGCCCACCAGGCGCCTCTGCCCATGGGATTTTCCAGGCAAGAGTACTGGAGTGGGGTGCCATTGCCTTCTCCGCAATTTATGCTAAAAGAACAATATGGGAAAATATGGCCACCTAACTGTGGGAGGGCCTGAAAACTGCTTGAATTTGCTTGGAGCCAAGAGGGCAATACCTTTTGAAAAACAAAACAAAACGCTAAATCAAACTAGAAGTAAACTGGCCCTTCCAAGGACCTAACTCCAAACTGCATTAATCCTTTAAACTGGATGAGGATGTGTGCAGATTGTTAGTGCTACAGACACATGAGAGAAATAAGCATAAAACTTTGGATATGAAGATGACTGACCTTCTAAGACATAAATTATTTCATATGTTAAATGTGTGATGTATATCACAAAACTATAAATAAGAAGTAATAATGGAGGGACAAAATTACATAGATGAGAATAATAAAAGAGAGAGATCCACAGGTTCTCCATATGTTAAATTAAGTGAGGCCACAGGCTAACAATACAAAATAACTAAGCTTAAATTTTCAGGCCTCCCAGGTGGCACTAGTGGTAAAGAATCTGTCTCCAATGAAGGAGATGTAAAAATGTGGTTTTGATCCCTGGATCGGGAAGATCCCCTGGAGAAGGGCATGGCAACCCACTCCAGTATTCTTGCCTGGAGAATCCCTTGGACAGAGGAGATTGGTAGGCTACAGTCCATAGAATCACAAAGAGTTGGACATGACTAAAGTGATTTAGCACACACGCAAGCTTAAATTTTCAGGGTAAAAAATATTTCTTTGGAAATTTTGGAAGAAACAGGGGATAGCTGGAGAAAAGCAAATAGAAAATCCAGAATGAAGGATAGCAATAGCTAAAATTAAGAACTCAGAGTGTGATCTGACACACAACTCAAAAAATAAAATATGCAGACTGAAATGTGGAGAGAAAAGACAAGCGAAAATAAAATGAAAATAAAGTGGAAAATAAAAAGAAAGTATTTGATATAAGGTACAAGGTGAAAATATATAATGCACATGTTGATCCCCACAGATAAAAGGCAGGAGAGGATGAAACGTGCTCAACATTGAAAAGATGGTGGCTAAGAATATCTAGAAGTAGCGACAAATATCAGCCACAAATTCAAGAAGTGCTGAAATGTCAAGTTTTAAAAAGAAACAAGAAATATAGTTCAAATCACATTATAGTAATTCCTCTGAAAACCAAAAGCTAAAGCAGAGTGATAGCTTGCAGGCAGCTATAGAATCAGAAGCTGATTGCCTTCAAAGGGAAAACAATAACATTGTGAGCTTATCAACCAATTCAATAGAGAATAGGAGATAACGAAATGATACCTTTAAAGTGCTGAAGGAAAACAGCTATTAAATTAGAATTCTATGTCCAGTACAAAGTATTCATTAAGTATAAAAGTGAAATAAATAAATTTCCAGACAAGAAAAGGTGAAAATATGTCTCCAGAAAGTCTACAATAAAGGAAAATATAAAGGAATTCCACAGGAAGAAGAAGAAAAAAAAAAAACCACACACACACACACAATAGCATTTTGCAGGCAAATATAAAGAGCAAGAAAAGGGAAAATATACAATCAATTGCCAGTACTTACAAATTAATATGTTAACGAACATAACTAGTATATAACTAAAGAGGCAATAAATAGTAATCAAAAGTGCTTAAAAGAAGGAAAGTGTCTAATTGTCATTAGACTTTGATAAATCAAGATTCATGTGGCAATTTCTAGGTTAAACACACAAAAAAATTTTTCAAGTAGAAAATATGTGAACAAAAATGTCTATAATCCTCACTAAAATTAAAATTCAATATTTATGATTACATTAAAGATAAATGGATAAAACTCTAATTAAATGCAAAAGTTGCTTTACTTGATTTTAAAAATCAGAGTTCTGTTTATTGTTTATAAAACAGCAAGATACATAAAAGATTGAATTAAAGAATGCAGAAAGCTATGATATATAAAGAATTAAAATAAAACATACATAATATTAATATGAGACATTAGGACAAAAAGCATTTCTAGAGAAAAAGAGAGTATTTCACAGTGATAAAAGAGTCAATTTAGTAGAATGTATAGCATTTCTGGGATTCCCAGGTGGCTCAGTGGTAAAGAATTTGCTTGCCAATGCAGGAGCCCCAGGAGACACAGGTTTGAACCCTGGAGTAGGAGGATCCCCTGGAGGAGGGAATGACAATTCACTCCAGTGAGCTGCCAACATAATCTTGCCAAGATACTCCCATAGACAGAAGAACCTGCTGGGCTACAGTCCATGGGGTGGCAAAGAGACACAACTGGGCAGGCGCATAATAATTCTAATTTTGTTTGCAACATACAAACATAGGCTTACCACATATGAAGCAAAAGTCTAAAGAACTAAATATTGAATTGGACAAGTCTATAATTCTATCAAAAAACTTGAATAGAATTCTTCTTTTAACTACAGAACAGAAGCCACAAAATCAGTAATAAGTAATTAGACCTAAACAGCCTGTTTAGGAAACTTTACTTAATATTAAATGTATTGTGTTTGTGTGTGTGTGTGTGTGTGTGNAATTGGACAAGTCTATAATTCTATCAAAAAACTTGAATAGAATTCTTCTTTTAACTACAGAACAGAAGCCACAAAATCAGTAATAAGTAATTAGACCTAAACAGCCTGTTTAGGAAACTTTACTTAATATTAAATGTATTGTGTTTGTGTGTGTGTGTGTGTGTGTTCACTATTATGTCATTCTAAGCAAGAACTGCAGAATAACCTTTTAATCTGCAACCACATAAGAAATTTCAGAATTTAAATTGATATATAGTATAATCCTCTGACCACAATGCAATTGAGTTAGAAAAAATACTAAAAAGTTAGCTACAGAAAAATATATACATATATGCTATTGCTATATACAAATATAATGGCATATATGCATGATGTAGCATTGAGGATTTGTATTTGCCAGATTCTGAGAAGATGGAGGTTCCTGGCATTGTGCTTAACTTCCCTTCCCTGCCCCTGCCGACCAACTGCTCATCTGGGTTTTGAGATCATAGATAAGTTTATGCCTTTGAAAAGAAGGATTCATACAAAGTTGACAGTGCTGAAGACTTCATTAATATTGACCTCCAGCAAATTAGCCCAAAGGTTAACAAGTTGAAGGAGTCTTCAGAATCAAAGAGCAAAGAGGAATTGATGAAGAATCCATAGGTAAAAAGACATCAAGAATATTGTCATCAGTGTAGCTGATGAAATGAGACCTCTTTTGACTCTTAACATTCCTAACTGTAGTCTCTATTAAGATTTCATCAACAGGTTTGGTTTTGGCTGAGAAGTTTTCCTGGCCACACATAATATAATATAAGGAAATTTTATTGGTTGTATCTTTAAAATGTATCCATAGTAGGACCACTTTTGCCACATCCATTGTTACTTTTCTGTTAGAAGCCACTGTTATCTCTCACTTAGTTATACTAGCCCCTAAACAGTCTTCCTATCTTCACTCTTGTCCCTCTAAAATGTATTCTCATGAAGAACACAGAGAATGATCCTCTAAAATTATAGCTCAGATCAAATTAGTTCTTTCTCACAAATTCCTGCTATAGTTTCCCATTTCATTCACTGTTAAAGCCAAACTTCTAAGGATGGCATGTACATATTGATTTAATTTCTCCTACCCTTCTATCCTCACTGTTGCTATCACCAACTCCCGTCTCTTTTCTAGTTGTATCTCCTATTTTTCTCTCATTCTATCTCAGCTATACTGGCCTTCCACTTTCCCTTAAAAAGCAAGAATCCTGTTTAAAGACAAGGAAAATATCACATAATATTGCTTATATGTTGAATCTAAAAAGCAAAGGGTACAAATGAACTTATCTACAAAACAGAAATAGAGTTACAGATATAGAAAACAAACTTATGGCTACTAGGGGTAAGCAGAGGGGGAGGAATAAACTGGAGTATTTGAACTGACATGTATACAACTACAATAGCTAATAAGGACCTACTGTATAGCATAGGGAATTCTATTTAATACTCTGCAACAGCCTATATGGGAACAGAATCTTTAAAAAAGAGTGGATATATGTATGTATATATAACTGATTCACTGTATATGTGGTACACCTGAAACTAATACAAAATTGTAAATCAACTATACCCCAATAAATATTAAAAAAAAAAAGATTAAGGGGATTTGCATTAACTCCTTGCTTTGCTTGGGAGCATCTTCTGTCAAATATATGCTCATCTCACATCACACACTTCAGATCTTGGTTAAAATTTTATTTTCAGTGAGGACTGCCTGAACATTCCATTCATAAATATACCCAGACATGGATACCTACATCTGTAGACTTTAATTCCCATTATCTTCTCCATCTTGTATTTTTCTATGGCACATATCACAATTCTGTCAACTTTTTTATTGTTTTGTTTTAACACTCAAGGTTCCCAACAACCCATGCTTTGGCCTTACACATATTTTATGATCAATAAATGTTTTTGAATAAATTAAATACATTAAAGGAATAAAGAAATGAATATCAATTTCAGAAAGTAAAATTAGAGAATATTTTTCTAAATTAGGATAGATAGACTTCAAAAGAGGACTATAAACATAAAAATCACAAAGAAAAATATAACTGGCATTTTTAAATTAAAAATTTACTAGATAAAAATATAAACAAAGTTAAAATATCTATTCTGGATAGTTATCTACGTTTTGATAAGAAAACACAATCCAGTAGAAAAACAAGTGAAAGATATAAATAGCATTATATGATCAAGAAATTCTAAAAGACAATAAAATATTTGAAGGTTTTTTTCACCCTTAAATTGAAGCAATAATGAGATGCTATTTCTCCCATACTGCTGCTGCTGCTGCTAAGTCCCTTCAGTCATGTCTGACTCTGTGCAACCCCATAGATGGCAGCCCACCAGGCTCCCCCATCCCTGGGATTCTCCAGGCAAGAATACTGGAGTAGGTTGCCATTTCCTTCTCCAATAACATTGGCAAAATATTAAATGGTGATTATTTCGAATAACAGTAAGAATGCAGAATCAGAACATTGTTAGTCAAAGTGTGATAGCATTAGCCCTTTTGGAAAGTAATTTGAAAATACCAACCAAAAATTAAAAACTGACTCTGTGCAACCCCATAGATGGCAGCCCACCAGGCTCCCCCATCCCTGGGATTCTCCAGGCAAGAATACTGGAGTAGGTTGCCATTTCCTTCTCCAATAACATTGGCAAAATATTAAATGGTGATTATTTCGAATAACAGTAAGAATGCAGAATCAGAACATTGTTAGTCAAAGTGTGATAGCATTAGCCCTTTTGGAAAGTAATTTGAAAATACCAACCAAAAATTAAAATACAGACATTGTTTGATAAAATGATTCCCCCTTTAGAAATCTAATGTCTAGAAATATATGAGTAAAGTTGCAAATATAAATGTATGTCTAGATAAATACACTGATGCATTGCTTATGGTGACAAAACTAAAAATAATAAAAATATCCATAAAGAAAACAATGGACTAAAAATGTGAGATATATATATATATGTAATCTTAGTGAGGAAATTATACAGTTATTAAAAATGATATATCAGTCTAACAAACTGGACTGGCCTCTGTCTGCTGAGCTAGAAGGAGGTTTAGAATATACTTTGGTTCAACAAGGGCTTCCCTGATAGCTCAGTTGGTAAAGAATCTACCTGTGATGCAGGAGACCCTGGTTCATTTCCTGGATCAGGAAGATTCTCTGGAGAAGGGATAGGCTACCCACTCCACTATGCTGGGCTTCCCTTGTGGCTCAGCTGGTGAAGAATCAGCCTGCAATGAGGAAGAACTGGGTTTGATGACTAGTTTGGGAAGATCCCCTGGAGAAGGGAAAGTTTACCCACTCCAGTATTCTGGTCTGGAGAATTCCATGGACTGTATAGTCCATGGGGTCGCAAAGATTTAGTCACGATGTTCACTTTCACTTTGGTTTAACATGAGCAAAGTAACTTGTAGAGTAATATCTAAATATGGTATGATTTAGACAAAAATGTCACAAAGAACAACAATTATTAAAAATACTGAAATAGTTAGCATAAACATCAGGAAGGGTAAAAGGCCAAAAATGAACTAGGGGTGAGAAAGGGGGTAGCAAATTTTCAATCTTTTCATTTATTTATTTAGAATATTTTTTCACTTCCTACATTGAATATGTATAAGTCTGTTATTTAAAAGAAACTTTAATACAGTACAATAGTATAATTTTGATATCAAATAAAATCAGATTCAAATTTGATGCTCATTGTTAATTTCCCATGTGACCCTAAGTATGCTAATTAATTACTCACCAACTTCATCTACTGAACAGGTGTTAATACAAAGGATTATATAAATCATTTATCAGATATATAAAGGCAAAATATCATCTGATTAAATAATGGATGTTAGTCTTATTATATTAATTCTTGGATAGTACACAATAATAAAGTCAAAGTATTGTAAATGAGAAGTGAGATAATAAGATGAGAGGAGAAGGAGGGGAGAGGATAAAGGAAGAAGAAAGGAGAAGGAAGCTAACAGTCATTATAAACTTGCTGTAGGTCAAACAATAGCAAAAAGATTGGCATTAACTAAATCCTAACAGCACGTAATTGCACATATAAAGTACTGAGAACAAATAATAAGTGAGGTATCATTTTACTTTCAGTATTAGAGTGGGAAGCCACTGCAAGAAACTTGTCTATTATAATCAAAAGTAATATAATAATTATTTTGAAAAATTGGTGGCCATTGTTTTTCAAAAATTGTGTGTCAGGCAAAGGCTAAGATATGGCCAATACTCTTAATTCTTCAGATCCTTTGAAAAAAATTTTATTCCCACATTACTTATTAAAGACTTTTAATCTTCATTTTGGAGAACACTCATTGCTAGAGTGGCAGTAACTATCGTGGTTAACTAAATTCATAAACTGTTTTCATAAATAGGAATTTTAAAGTAAGTGAACAAATATATGAACTGACAAAACACATTATTTCAATCTAATCACTTACAAAGGAAATTCCTTGGGATTGAAAGGGGAAGAATTATTGAAAATAAATGTCTAGCCTTTCAGTAGAAGATACAGGAATCTCTTGACAAGGAAAATTTTATGAATGCTTTAATATTTTTGAATGTTTACTTATTTTTCTTAAGAGAGGTGAAAAGTGCCAGATATATTTAATATTAACATGATTTTCAACAGCATGAAAATTTGCACTTTAACAGCTTGCACCTAGCAAAAATTGTAGTGCAAATGCATATTTGTGAGCTTGTTATTTTAGTTAATTATATACTCAATTAGAAGTCACGGTAGAGCCGGCAGTTATTATGACTGCAAATAAATGTTTATTTTTTGTGGTTCTATATTTTGTAACATAATGACTTAACAAGAGCTAAGGAAATTTAACCACTAGCTCTAGTGAGTCAGCTAATGCTATATCTTTGAATAGCATTCCTGGTCTGACAGGTTTAAGAAATATGTGGTAAATGCAGTAGAAAATACACTATAGGAACCAGATATGTAGATTTTTTTAAATAAATGTACTTTTGTAGAGTTTTTTTCATTTACATATGGCAAGTGCAAGAAATTTTAATCCTTTTATTTTCTCAAATAAAATTACTCTTGTAAAAATGAATAGTATATAAAAATTAATTTTTAGAACTATCAACAGCTTGAAAGAATAGGAATGATATTTCCCTCTATTCATAGCTGGAAAACAAAAACCTACAAAATGAATATTTATTACAGAATAAATTATGAGATAACAATGAAAAACACTAGAAAAAAGATTATATGCAATGAAAGATTAAAAGTCAATAGAATTATAATTCTTACATGTCTAAAATACTTCCTACATATAAAATAAAACCATTTTTTCACTTTCCATGCTTCATTTACTTCTTTTCAAATTACTATTATTCAGTGAAAGAGAAAGAGGACACATAATGATCTTTAACAAACACAGTATTATTTGTAATAATACTGAAGTTGCTCAGTAGTGCCCAACTCTTTGCGACCCCATGGACAGTGGCCTGCACCAAGCTCCTCTGTCCATGGGATTTTCCAGGCATGAGTACTGGAGGGGGTTGCCATTTCCTTCTCCAGGGAATCTTCCCAACCCAGGGATTGAACCTAGGTCTCCCGCATTGTAGAACCCCATGAACAGTATGAAAAGGCAAAATGATAGGATACCAAAAGAGGAACTCCCCAGGTCATTAGGTGCCCAATATGCTACTGGAGATCAGTGGAGAAATAACTCCAGAAAGAATGAAGGGATGGAGCCAAAGCAAAAACAATACCCAGTTGTGCATGTGACTGGTGATAGAAGCAAGATCCGATGCTGTAAAGAGCAATATTGCATAGGAACCTGGAATGTCAGGTCCATGAATCAAGGCAAATTGGAAGT
>SJYT01028202.1:86342-115785 GCA_006410635.1 Cephalophus harveyi
CCCTGGGATTTCTTTGGAAGGAATGATGCTAAAGCTGAAACTCCAGTACTTTGGCCACCTCATGCGAAGAGTTGACTCATTGGAAAAGACTCTGATGCTGGGAGGGATTGGGGGCAGGAGGAGAAGGGGACGACCGAAGATGAGATGGCTGGATGGCATCACTGACTCAATGGACGTGAGTCTGAGTGAACTCCGGGAGATGGTGATGAACAGGGAGGCCTGGCGTGCTGCGATTCATGGGGTCGCAAAGAGTCGGACACGACTGAGCAACTGAACTGAACTGATTATTTGTAATAGAACTTAGCAGTCATTGTCTTTCCTGGTGCCACTATAAAAAAGAGAATGGTTTAAACTGCTTTTATACAAGGGCACTATTCTCTAAAAGCGGCCCCCATGAACTCTTCTCTCAAAGAATGTAAGGATACTACTTACTTAGAAATTATTCTGGGAACATAAGCTAAGAAAATTTTTGTCATTATTAGAACTATACTAGGGGATATTTTATTTTTTTAATTTTTACTGTGGTGTATTTGATCTACAATGTTGTGTTAGTTTCACCTGTTACAACAAAGTGAATCTGTTATATATATATTAACATTTGTCTACTCTTTTTTCGATTCTTTCCCCATATAAGTCATTACAGTAGGAGATATTTTAAGAGAAGTTCTTTAGGCTTGAGCGAGTAAAATGCCTTATAGAAAACCTGGATCTATAAAAAAATAAAGATCACTGGAAATAGCTAATACATGATTGTTAATGATCTGTTTTTTTTTTTTCACATTAATCTCATTAAAGGATAACTGAATATATAAGAATAATGATGATGTACTGTGGAGTTTATAATATATGAACAGTCAACTATACAACAAAAGAGGACAAAGAATGGAAAGTAAAATAAAACTATACTTTTGTAAGTTTATTATAATATATATTTGTTTGACTTCATTTCAAAGTAAATAATGATGTATTATTGAAAGTAATGATGACATAGTGTAATCCCTAGATAAAATAATAAAATAAAAATGAATTAATTAGTGTACACCACTAAAAAGTTGTTAGACAAAATAAACACCAAAAGCTTTCACTTAACACAAAAATCAGGAAGGGAGAAAATGGGACAAAGAGCAAACAAATAACAAATAGGAAAATAGATCCAAACGTAAATAATTACATTCAATGTAAATAAACTAAATACTTTAATTGAAAGACAGAAAATTTCTACTATATTTAAAAAGTGAAAGTTATAAATAATGGTTTAAAGTGATTTTAAATAAAAATATTTAAAGAGCAGTAGTATTACTAACGGAGAAGGCAATGGCACCCCACTCCAGTACTCTTGCCTGGAAAATCCCATGGATGGAGGAGCCTGGTAGGCTGCAGTCCATGGGGTTGCTAGGAGTCAGACTCGACTGAGCGACTTCACTTTGACTTTTCACTCTCATGCACTGGAGAAGGAAATGGCAACCCACTCCAGTGTTCTTGCCTGGAGAATCCCAGGGGCAGGGGAGCCTGGTGGGCTGCCGTCTCTGGGGTCGCACACAGTCGGACACGACTGAAGTGACTTAGCAGCAGCAGCAGTATTTACTAAGGATATTTCATAATGACAAATGTTGTTTAGTCACTAAGTCATGTTCTACTCTTTGCAACCCCATGGAGTATAGCTTGCCAGACCCTCTGTCCATGGGATTTTCCAGTCAAGAATACTGAAGTGAAGTGAAGTTGCTCAGTCGTGTCCGACTCTTTGCGACCCCATGGACTGTAGCCTACCAGACTTCTCAGTCCATGGGATTTTCCAGGCAAGAGTACTGGAGTGGGTTGCCATTCCCTTCTCCAGGGGATCTTCCTGACCCAGGGATTGAACCCGCATCTCCTGCATTGTAGGCAGACGCTTTACCCTCTGAGCCACTGAAGTGGGTGCCGTTTCCTCTTCTAGGGGATCTTCCTGACCCAAGCATGGAACCACATCTCCTGTGTCTCCTACATTGACAGAGGGACTCTTTACCACTGAGCAACTTTGGAAACCCCCAAAAAAGATTAAATAAAACTAACAAAGCCATATAAAAATTCAGCAATAATTATGGAAAATGTTAATAACTCTTTCTCTTAATTGATGGAACAATAGACAAGAGCAATTTGTCAAATAGTGAAATATCTTTAACTTAATAATCAAGCAATTAGCATGTAAATAATACTACACCCAAGTACTTCAAAATATAGATTATTTTATGTGCATAAAACAAGTCTCAATAAATTTCAAATAATTCATATCACTCAGAGTAGGTGCTGTGACAACAGTCATTTTTTCATTGACTTAGACAAGGCTATGGTCCATGTGACTAAATTAGTTAGTTTTCTGTGACAACAATAAATACAACTAAATTAGAACTGAATTTAAAATTTTGTGGGAAAATCTCCAAATATTCAGAAATTAGCCAGTATTTACTATATAATCCTTAGGTCTAAGACTTTACACAAGAAATTAGATATTATTTCAAAGTCAATGAAACTAAAAACACATAACCAAAATTTGTGTGATGCATCTAAAACAAGTGTTTAGAGAAATAGAATAGCTTTATATGTTTATTGTTCTTTTTTAGTTGCTAAGTCATGTCTGACTCTTTTGTGACGCCGTGAACTGTAGCCTGCCAGGTTCCTCTGTCCATGGGATTTTCCAGGCAAGAATACTGGAGTGACTTGCCATTTCCTTCTTCAGGGAATGTTTGTTAAAATAATTAAATCAATGATCTAAACTCTCACTTGGAGAAATTACAAAAGAAGACCAAATCACTAGAAAAGTATGCAGGAAGAGGAAAGAGCAATGATAATGGTTGAAATAATTGAAATAAAAACATACCAGCATTAGAGAAATTAACAAAATTAAGCATTTAGTGTTTTCAAATAATCAATATAGTTGATCAAATACTGACTTGACTAAATAGAAGAAGCATTGCTAAAAACAGATGTCAAATAAAAGATTTCCCAGTAGTTTCTAGACACATAAACTATTTTTGTCAGTAAATTCAACAACCTGAGATGAAATGGACCTATTTATAGATAAAGGAAAATTAGCAAATTAAATTTAGTAATATGTAAATCTATAATTAAAAGGAAAACTTTTAAATAAGGAAGAAAGGAAAAAAGCTGTTCAAAAAATTGAATTAAACGCTAACATCTTTCCACAACAAAACCTTTATGCACAGATGGCCTTTCTCATAAATTATCTCAAATAATTAAGGAATAAACTATACTAATATTAGACAAATTATTTCAGAAAGTAGAAGAAGCACTTCCCAAATCATATTATGAAGTCAACAAAATCTCAAATCTAAACACAGGCAAGACCACTACAACAGGAGACAATTCCACATCATTAATAGTTATTTACAGGAAAGCAAAAATCTTTAAGAAAATATTAACAAAGCAAATCCAGAAATGCAAGACTGTACATTGAAACATCATTGCAATTAAAATTAACAAAATAAAGGGGAATGATATAATAATTTCAATGGACACAGATTTTTTAATTAAAATCTCCCATGAAAATTTTGTAAATACTTATAAAATCTGCTATCCATTCAAAATAAACTAAATATTCTCAGAAAACTAGGAAGGGAAAATGTCTTTATGACCATGGATGATAAATATTTCTTAGAACACAGACAGTTATATAATTATGAAGATCAAAACTGATAAATTATGCTTCATTAAAATAAAAAACTTATGCAAACAAGAAACACTGATGATAGAATCAATACCAAAATAAAGCTTGGGAAAATGTATTTGCAATACCTGTGTCTGACAGAACTTATTTTCAGAGTATATAAATACATCAGTTAAAAGATAAATTTCTGGGACTTATTGGTGGCCAAGTGGTTAAAACTTCCCACTTCCAACAAAGGGGGTGTGGTTCAATAACTGCTCAGGGAATTAGAATCCTGCATGCCATGTGACAAGGCCAAAAAAAATGAAAAAGAAAATAGACAAATTTCTGATTGAAATTGGGTCAAAGAATAAGAAAAAGCAATTTGCCTAAAAAGACAAAAGTGACCAACGGACATTTGAGAAATTATTAAGGATTACTAGTTTTAGAGGCAAATTAAAACAATAATTAAATGTCACTACAGGGCCACCAGTATGACTAGAATTTTAAAATATTAATATCAAGTGTTGGCAGGCACGTGGAGAAGCTTAGCAGGAAGTTAGTCCTGTGGGAGTATGAAAAACAGTACAACCATGGGGGAAAATTTTTGCCAGTTTCTTATACGTAAATTTAAGCCTATACCTATCCTGATATACAGAATTTTTCTCTTAGATATGTGCTGGAGAGAAATAGAGAGATTTTTGTTTTTGTTTTGTTTTGTTTTAATCATCATTCTTTTTCTATCTTTCATCTCCCCTATATTGCTTGTGTTTCTAGCAAATTTTACATTATATTTTATTTACTGAAACATGTAGACTATTGACATGTTACTTACATAAGCAACAATAATAAATGGAATCTCAGCTTTAGGGAACTGGTTAAATATATTGTGGTGCAGATAAACGATGAGACACTACTATTAACATTGAGAATTATGTTTTAAAAATGTTTGAGATAGGAAAATATAATGACTTTTCAGCATTACAATTTGTTGCAGCTGCAGTCTCATCTGGAAAACTGTTGTCACTTGCTCTCTGGAACGCCATACGCTTTTACTTATATCTTACAATGTGCTACTTTTTAGTGTGCTGCGTTGAATTCTTTCCCTCCAAATATTGCAGAGCATCAAGACTTACTCTTCCTATCTCTTCATTTCTCTATCAAAACTCAGTCTTTAGTGAACCCATGTTTTTTGTAACGAAGTAGTTCTGTGCTTCAAAGTGAAAATCACTCAGTTGTGTCTGACTCTTTGTGACCCAGGCCAGACTACTGGAGTGGGTAACTTTCCCTCATCCAGGAGATCTTCCCAACCTAAGGATAGAACCCAGATCTCCCACGTTGTGGGTGGATTCTTTACCAGCTGAGCCACAGGGAGGCCCAAGAATACTGGAGTGGATAGCCTATCCCTTTGCCAGGGGATCTTCCTGACCCAGGAATCCAACTGGTGTCTCCAACATTGCAGGTGGATTCCTTACCAATTGAGCTATGAGGGAAGCATATTTCTATCCTTACTTTCTATTTTTATAACTAAGCATTTTTTTTTTCTGCTACTTGCTTTTTTATTTGCTTAAAAAACAGTTTCAGGTTAGTAACAATTTTACTGCTCTCCCTGTTTTTATTTATTTATTTTAAAATTAACATTTATTTTAATTGGAGGCTAATTACTTTATAGTATTGTGGTGGTTTTTTCCATACACTGACATGAATGAGTCATGGGTGTACATGTGTCCCCCATCTTGAACCCCCCTCCCACCTCCCTTCCCATCCCATTCTTCAGGGTCATTCCAATGCACTGGTGGTGAGTGCCCTGTTTCATGCATTGAACTTGGACTGGTGATCTATTTCCCATATGGTAATACACATGTTTCAATGATATTCTCTTAAATCATTCTACCCCCACCTTCTCCCACAGAGTCCAAAGTCTATTCCTTATATCTGGGTCTTTTTTCTGTCTCGCATTTAGGGTCATCTTTACCATCTTTCTAAATTCCATATATACACATTAATGTACTGTATTGGTATTTTTCTTTCTGACTTACTTCACTCCGTATAATAGGATCCAGTTTCATCCACCTCATTAGAACTGACTCAAATGTGTTCTTTTTAATAGCTGAGTAATATTCCATTGTGTATATGTACCACAGATTTCTTATCCATTCATCTGCCAATGGACATCTAGGCTGCTTCCAGGTCCTAGCTATTGTAAACAGTGCTGTGATGAACATTGGGGTACACGTGTCTTTTTCAATTTTGATTTCCTCGGTGTGTATGCCCAGCAGTGGGATTGCTGGGTTGTATGACAGTTCTATAGAGAAGGCAATGGCACCCCACTCCAGTACTCTTGCCTGGAAAATCCCATGGACAGAGGAGCCTGGTAGGCTGCAGTCCACGGGGTCGCAAAGAGTCGGACACAACTGAGCAACTTCACTTTGACTTTTCACTTTCATGCATTGGAGAAGGAAATGGCAACCCACTCCAATGTTCTTGCCTGGAGAATCCCAGGGATAGGGAAGCCTGGTGGGCTGCCGTCTATGGTGTTGCACTGAGTCAGACACGACTGAAGTGACAGCAGCAGCAGCAGAAGCATGGCAGTTCTATATCCACTTTTTAAAGGAATCTTCACACTGTTCTCCATAGGGGCTGTCTAGTTTGCATCCCCACTACAGTGTAAGAGGGTTTCCTTTTCTCTGCACTCTTTCCAGCATTTATTTTTGTAGACTTTTTGATCACAGCCATTCTGACTGGCATGAGATGGTACCTCATTGTGGTTTTGATTTGCATTTCTCTGATAAGGAGTGATGTTGAATACTTTTTCATGTGTTTGTTAGCCATCTGTATGTATTCTTTGGAGAAATGTCTGTTTAGTTCTTTGGCCCATTGTTTGATTGGGTCGTTATTCTGGAATTTAGCTGCATAAGCTTCTTGTATATTTTTGAGATTAATTTTTTGTCCGTTGCTTCATTTGCTATTATTTTATCCCATTCTGAAGGCTATCTTTACACCTTACTTATAGTTTCCTTCATTGTGCAAAAGCTTTTAATTTTAATTAGGTCCCATTTGTTTATTTTTGTTTTTATTTCCATTACTCTGTGAGGTGGGTCATAGAGGATTCTGCTGTGATTTATATCAGAGAGTGTTTTGCCTATGCTTTCCTCTAGGAGTTTTAGAGTTTCTGGTATTACATTTAAATCTTTAATCCAGTTTGAGTTTATTTTTGTGTATGGTGTTAGAAAGTGTTCTAGTTTCATTCTTTTACAGGTGGTTGACCAGTTTTTCCAGCACCACTTGTTAAAGAGATTGTCTTGTCTCCATTGTATATTCTTGCCTGCTTTGTCAAAGATAAGGTGTCCATAGGTGCATGGATTTATCTCTGGGCTTTCTATTTTGTTCCACTGATCTATATTTCTGTCTTTGTGCCAGTATCATACTGTCTTGATGACTGTAGCTTTGTAGTATAGTCTGAAGTCAGGCAGGTTGATTCTTCCAATTCCTTTCTTCTTTCTCAAGATTGCTTTGGCTATTTGAGGTTTTTAGTATTTCCATAGAAATTGTGAAATTATTTGTTCTAGTTCCATGAAAAATGCCGTTGGTCACTTGATAGGGATTGCATTGAATCTATGGATTGCTTTGGGTAGTATTCTCATTTTCACTGTATTGATTCTTCTGATCCATGAACAGGGCATATTTGTCCATCTATTTGTGTCATCTTTGATTTCTTTCATCAGTGTCTTTTAGTTTTCTATATATAGGTCTTTTGTTTCTTTAGGTAGATTTATTCCTATTTTATTATTTTCATCTCAATGGTGAATAGGAGTGTTTCCTTAATTTCTCTTTCTGTTTTCTCATTGTTATTGTATATGAATGCAAGGAATTTCTCTGTGTTGATTTTATATCCTGCAACTTTACTACATTCATTGATTAGCTCTAGTAATTTTCTTGTGGTGTCTTTAGGGTTTTCTATGTAGAGGATCATGTCATCTGCAATCAGTGAGAGTTTTACTTCTTTTCCAATCTGAATTCCTTTTATTCCTTTTTCTTCTCTGATTGTTGTAGCTAAAACTTCCAAAACTATGTTGAATAGTAGTGGTGAGAGTGGGCACCTTTTTCTCGTTCCTGACTTTAGGGAAAATATTTTCTGTTTTTCACCATTGAGGACAATGTTTGCTGTGAGTTTATCATATATGGCTTTTATTATGTTGAGGTATGTTCCTTCTATGCCTGCTTTCTGGAGAGTTTTCATCATATATGGGTGTTGAATTTTGTCAAAGTCTTTCTCTGTGCTTATTGAGATAATCATACAATTTTTATCTTTCAGTTTGTTAATGTGGTGTATCACATTGATTGATTTGTGAATATTGAAGAGTCCTTGCATTCCTGGGATAAAGCCCTGGTCACAATGTATGCAGAGATGGCAATGGTAAACCACTCCAGTACTCTTGCCTAGAAAAATCCTATGGACAGAGGAGCCTGGTAAGCTGCAGTCCATGGAGTTGCTACCAGTTGGACACTACTGAGTGACTTCACTTTCACTTTTCACTTTCATGCACTGGAGAAAGAAATGGCAACCCACTCCAAAGTTCTTTACTGGAGAATCCCAGGGACGGGGGAGCCTGGTGGGCTGCCATCTATGGGGTTGCACAGAGTCAGACATGACTGAAGCATCTTAGCAGCAGCAGCAGCATGATGTATGATCTTTTTTATATTTTGTTGGGTTCTATTTGCTAGAATCTTGTGAGGATTTTTGCATCTATGTTCATCAGTGATATTGGCATCTTTGTCTGGTTTGGGTATTAGGGTGATGATGGCCTCTTAGAATGCATTTGACAGTGTACCTTCCTCTACAATTTTCTGGAAAAGTTTGAGTAGGATATGTGTTCGCTCTTCTCTAAATTTTTAGTAGAATAAGTGTTTCTACAAGAGATCACTAAAATCATATTTCCAGCCTGAATAAGTCCCTTGCACTCAACCTGTTTATCCAACTAGCAATGTAATCTTGACTTAGATATTTATTAGGCATCTCAAACTTGTCACATTCAAAGCAGAAGTCAATTTAACTCCTCCCTAGCTTTCTGCAAATCAATAAATGGTTTCACTATCCATTCATTTGCTCAGGATCAAAATTTTCATCCCTCCTTTTTTTTTTTTTAATATCCTACATTCATTCCATTATCAAATTCTTCTGGCTATTTAAATTATAGTTCCCTTTCATTTGACCATTTCTCTGCAGTTTTGTTGTTACCCTCCTAGGTCATAACATATATTCTGCCTCCTGCTCTGTTTAATAGCCTCCTAACTGATCTCCCTGTTTCTACTCTTGCCCTTTCATTGTACTCTGCATACAGGAACCAGAGTGAATTTATTTAACATGTCAGATTATGTCACTTCCCTGATTTAATAGGCTCCAGTGGAAGAAATCCAAAGATGTTAACAGAGCTTTCTTGATAGATTACAATTAATCTGGCCTTAATATTTCTAGAGTTGCAATTTTCTTAATTTTCTACAATTATCATATAACCATTTATTGCTTCTGAAAGGAAAGAATATATATAAATTGGTTTGGCAAGTTAAGATGGTAAAAACACTCAACAGTTATAAAAAGAAAAGAACATTGAGAGGAGATAAAAGAAATGAGAAACAGTTTGTTACACTGAGATACATGAATATTTTATTTCAATTCTGAAAGAGAGAAATTAATAAGATTGTACAGAAATAAAATGTCAGGTGAATGCCTATTATCTTTTATTGTATATGAATATAATTGCTCTTACATGGTTTACTTCATAATATCCAGGAGCATATTAAATTCTTTGTAGTTATATGCACACCATTAAAACGATAGAAGACATACAGGGGAATATCATTATTGGGATTGGCTACATTGAAAACCTACACTGAAAATAAAAGCTAAATTGCCATGTCACTAAACTAAGCTTGTATCAGTTAAAATTAATGCAGATATTTACTACTGAATATTCTTGCTTTTCCAACTAAGGTCCATCTAGTCAAGACTATGGTTTTTCCTGTAGTCATGTATGGATGTGAGAGTTGGACTGTGAAGAAGGCTGAGCACTGAGGAATTGATGCTTTTGAACTGTGGTGTTGGAGAAGACTCTTGAGAGTCCCTTGGACGGCAAGGAGATCCAACCAGTCCATTCTGAAGGAGATAAGCCCTGGGATTTCTTTGGAAGGAATGATGCTAAAGCTGAAACTCCAGTACTTTGGCCACCTCATGCGAAGAGTTGACTCATTGGAAAAGACTCTGATGCTGGGAGGGATTGGGGGCAGGAGGAGAAGGGGACGACCGAGGATGAGATGGCTGGATGGCATCACTGACTCGATGGACGTGAGTCTGAATGAACTCCGGGAGTTGGTGATGGACAGGGAGGCCTGACGTGCTGTGATTCATGGGGTCGTAAAGAGTCAGACACGACTGAGCGACTGAATTGAACTGAACTGATTCTTGCTTTTCAAGTTAGTTAAATAAATAAAAATTATCGATAAAAATTTGAGATAAGATGGTTTGTAAGACCTCATACATGTACCATACACTCATAGATATTAGAGATTTAAAGAAGTTTAGAGCCCATCTGGAATAATTCCTCCCATGTCACAAAAGAAAACTGAGACCCAAAGAACAGAAGCAACTTTTCTCAAACTTCACTATCAGGAATTAAGAAAACAAATGCTTGAAGTTAATATCTTAAAAATTAATCTGCTGCTTGTCCCTAAATAATCCATATTACTAAATTCTCTTATATTTTCCTTGTCCTCTATGCTTTGACTATATTTTTCTTACATAAACAGGAATTCTAAACTAGCATTCTAACCCAAATAACCCACCAGCTATGAACACAAGAAGATGGGCAACAGCCATTGGTGCATAGATAAGAATACAGCACAGCACCAGGCATCACTTTCTACTTTCATACTTACTTCCCATTCTACTCCCAGTTTGGTAGATGTCAAAAACAATACATTGTCTCAACTGTTTCAGTGTTATAAGAAGTTATCAAAGGGGATGAAAAAGAAAGAGAAAATGGAGTGAAGACAGGATGGCTCATTCATTCTGTAGTCAGAACGACCATATTATTGTAGAATCTCAAAATGGAAAGTGATATTACAGACTGTTTAATGTAATTTCACCACATGCATGTGACTTATGCCAAGAGCTTTTCTAGGTTATGATAGAACACATTTTTGTGAAAATAAAATAATTAGTTCTTAAGAAACCTCATTATATGTTTAATTAAATCTGCTATACATTTTAATTTTAAAATGACTTTAAACATATCTTCCAATGAATTTCTCCCAATGCTCCTAATTTTTAATTTCTTTTCTCTCTATATATACATACACACCCACATATATATATATATGTACACAAACACACCTATATATATATATATTCATATATAGGTGTGTGTGAGATCAGAGATAATCCCTCCAATTGAAATCTGAATAGAACAGAGTCCTAAAGATTATCACATTGATAATAACAGTATTAATTTTATTATATCTAGGAGTTAAGTCAATTCATTTTGGAGAAGGAAATGGCAACCCACTCCAGTAATCTTGCATGGAGAATTCCATGGACAGAGGAGCCTGGCAGGTCATAGTCCACGCGTTTGCAAAGAGTCAGGCATGACTGAGCAACTATCACTCATTTTTTTCCGGACTTTGTGTGAAACATTTTACACATTGTTTCATTGTACTCTAAAACAAATATATGATGTGATATTATTATCCCAGTTTCTGATCGTTAGAAAGGTTAAATTACTTGCCACAGGTCACACAGTAACAGTTGTGCAATTTGATTCCAGAATCTTTGAGCTTTTACTACTTCCCCAAATTAATATTAATACAACATCCTATTAATGCAAATTGAGACTGAATTTGCTTTTTTGTTAGGCACTTCATACCACATACTTATATTGAGCTTACTGTCATTTATAAAATAAACAAAAACAAAAGAACAAGAGGAAGTGAAACTATGCAATGCCTGGAATACAGAAGATTCTCACTTCTATGTCTTTGAATATATCTATTTAAAAATATGTTAACTAAAGATGTGTATCATTCTTTACTTCTATAGACTCTCTCTCTCATTATTATTGTTGTAACAGAGATATTCTTTGTCTCAAAAGTCAGGGTTTAAGTTTTTAAATAAAAATACTGACCAATGGACTTCAGCTAATTTTTGTTCTTGCCTAAAACATTAAATTGTTTCTTTATTCATGTAGTGATAATGTATTATTTGCATATTTCTTTTGTAAAAGATTAACCAGTCTCCCAAACAAAATTAGATAATCTCTTAATTCACAGCTATTATTTAATCTTCTTCTCCTGAAATCAGAACAAAATGCCAGCTATAGAAGTTCATATTCTCCCTAGTCTAAAGTTCTGAAATGCCATATAATTAGTTTCATTAAAAGTTTTATCATCCTGTGAAGACAATTCATCTGGTATATTGGCAGTTTCAAGGTGCTATGTTCTCAACATGTGCATTTTCTCTGAGAATAGCAGAGAAATAGCAATAATTCCCGAATTAGCTCATTGTTATAAAAAATAAGTAAATCTTGCTTTAAGCGGTTTTCCTACATGTGATATCTACAAATTACAGGAACTGATTTTTAATTCCATGCTATTTTTTATATGTAATTCAACCAAAGCTCTGCAAAATAGTATGTTCTTTCAATAATTTCAATGTTTAATGGATGCACACAAAAAAAACATGGTAGAAGAAAATGATTTTTCATATGAATCTTAAAAATACAAAATTAGGGATAATTTTGAGCATGCAATTTTTATTCAACCTAGTTATTTTCTTAACAAAAATATTGTGATGTATCTCCTAATAGCGAAGGCAAGAAAATCTGGCATCTATGTTTCATGTAGCTGCCTCAAGATGTCTCCCCACCCAATCAAACTTTCTCATCTAACACTACCCTGCAAAAGAACTTAACTGTCCGTCACAAACTACTCAAATAAGTAACCCCAATGTCTATGTCTTAAAGAGATGGGAATACCAGACCACCTTACTTGCCTCCTGAAAAACCTGTGTGCAAGTCAAGAAGCAACAGTTAGAACTGGACATGGAACAACAGACTGGTCCCAAATTGGGAAAGGAGTATGTCAGTGTTGTATATTGTCATCCTGTTTATTTAACTTATAAGCAGAATACATAGTGTGAAATGTTGGGCTGGATGAAGCACAAGCTGGAATCAAGATTGCTGGGAGAAATATCAATAACCTCAGATATGCAGATGATACTACCCTCAAGTAGAAAGTGAAGAGGAACAAAAGAGCCTCTTGATGAAGGTGAAAGAGGAAAGTGAAAAAGCGGGCCTAAAACTCAACATTCAATAAACTAAGATCATATCTGGTTCAATCACTTCATGGAAAATCGATGGGGAAACAATGGAAACAGTGACAGACTTTCTTTTCTGGGGCTCCAGAATCACTGCAGATGGTGACTGCAGCCATGAAATTAAAAAACACTTGCTCCTTGGAAGAAAATTATGACCAATCTAGACAACATATTAAAAAGCAAAGACATTACTTTGCTGACAAAGGTCCACATAGTCAAAGCTATAGTTTTTCTAGTAGTCATGCATGGATGTGAGACTTGGACCATAAAGAAGGCTGAGCACTGAAGAATTCATGCTTTTAAACTGTGGTGTTAGAAAAGACTTTTGAGAGTCCCTTGGACTGCAAGGAGATCAAATCAGTCTATCCTAAAGGAAATCAGTCCAGAATATTCATTAGTAGGATTGATGCTGAAGGTAAAACTCCAATACTTTGGCCCCCAGATGCAAGGAGTCGACTGATTAGACAAGACCTTGATGCTGGGAAAGATTGAAAGCAGGAGGAGAAGGGGATGACAGAGGATGAGATGACTGGATGGCACTATGACTCTATGGACATGAGTTTGAGCAAGCTCTGGGAGACAGCAAAGGACAGGAAGACAGGCATGCTGCCATCCACGGGGTCATGAAGAGCTGCACATGACTGACCAACTGAACAACAATGACAAATGTCTATGCTTCCATTCTAGAACAAATGGAATCCTCACAGAGCTTTTTAAATGCAGATAAAAATAATGTGGTTTTTATAGGTTCAACTTTGCTGACAACTTTATTTTAATTGAAAAAAAAATGCCATCATTTGACATATCTTACAGCTATGTTTGAATTCTCTCACATAAATCAGTTATAAGAATAAGGAGTGTAGAAATTACCTTTAAAATATTTCCATTATTTTGAATTTTTAATTGTACTTTTTGTGCTCTATAATATTACACCTAAATGTCTCCAGACATAAGAATCTCAACAAAAGGATAATTTTAATTTCTTGCATATTTGAACTTTTTTTTTAGAATTATAGGAATAAACATTCTAATATATGTTTCTATTATATTCTGTAGCCTCCAGGCTGTCTCTTATACACATCTTTTAATGTAATTTCACCACATGCATGTGACTTATGCCAAGAGCTTTTCTAGGTTATGATAGAACACATTTTTGTGAAAATAAAATAATTAGTTCTTAAGAAACCTCATTATATGTTTAATTAAATCTGCTATACATTTTAATTTTAAAATGACTTTAAACATATCTTCCAATGAATTTCTCCCAATGCTCCTAATTTTTAATTTCTTTTCTCTCTATATATACATACACACCCACATATATATATATATGTACACAAACACACCTATATCTGTCTCTTATACACATCTAGATGTGTATAAGAGACAGGAATAGTAGTGGTGAGAGTGGGCACCTAAATAACAAGCTTATTTGAGTTATTGAGTGTATCAGCGATTTATTTATTCCCTCCCTAACGAAAGTGGTATTTATCCTATGTAAAAAGATTAGTAGGAAAATCAGAGAAGAGGTAGAAATTGACACAGGTAAACCAGAATCTTTTTGAAAAAAGAACATATTAATGGAAGAAAGATTCTAATTTTTTTTCTGGAGAGATTTATTTTTGTTCTGGTGATAGTGTTTACTTTTTCCAACATAATTAAAGGCAAAAGTTTCTTTATTTTCTAAAGTTTAATTTCTTCTTCATGAAAGACTTGCTCAACCCACCTCCGACAGTTTCAAAATCTATAATACATTACATATTTGACTCGTTACTGAGTTTTATTGTTTTTCTGAGGGACATGTGCTGCTGCTGCTGCTAAGTCGCTTCAGTCATGTCTGACTCTGTGCAACCCTATAGACAGCAGTTCATCAGGATCCTCTGTCCCCCAGATTCTCCAGGAAAGAATACTGGAGTGGGTTGCCATTCCCTTCTCCAGAGGGACATATGAATGCGATGAATTTCTGAAAATATTTCCTTGAATATGTTAGAAGATGAATATGTAGATTCACATATTACATTTCTCTTATTTTTTTTTAATTTTAGAAAAAGAATAGTGGGAGCTAAGTGAATACTTGTTATGTTGACTAATGTGGCCTTTCCCTTTGGCAGAGCCAAATAAATACCACATAAATGTTCTTAAAAAATAATTTTTCATCAAGGAACTACTCTTTGTTGCCCACCCAGGTCTGAAGTTGAAATTGAATATGGAATTTCAAGTATTTACTACGGAATTGAGTAAATAAAAGTAGGAGAACTTGAAGACAAATTTCAGAAAAATAAACGAAAAGATTTTGCAATTTAAATATTGAAAAATAAAGTTAATGCTCAAGGAAGTTGTTCTACAATGTAAAATAGTGTCTATGGAAAACAGAAAATTGTGTGACATAAAACAAATGTTTGTTTTTAAAACTTCATAGAAAAGCTGGAGAGAAAAGTATTAAGTCTTTATCAGTATATTTTCCAGTAGAAAATGCCATAAAAGATAGCTTCAAATAAACCAATGAAAGATTCATCTTAAGTCTTCTTAACATATGTTTTTATATTGATTAAAGAAATATACTAGATTTTTAAAATGTCAATTGTTAATTAAAGTCACTTAAATATATCCTAATGGAGAGGGAGGGGTTATATTTATATTTATAGCTCATTCACCTTGTTGTACAGCAGAAACCAACACAATATTGTAAAGCAATTATCCTCCAATTAAAAATAGCCTAAAGGAAAATATATAAGGCAGTTCTGCCAGTTTCCTTGCTAACTTCTTGTGCATCCAGGTACCCTGATATTTTCAGCTTTTGCTCTAGGAATCTTCCCTACAGATTTTTCACTTGGTTCAGTTTCTTATTCATCACTACAAAAAGTCCATTCCTAAAGAAACAAAACCTTGTTATGCTCAGTCTATCTAACTCAGTTTGTTTCTTCCCACCACCATAGGACTTATTATATTTCAGTGATTTTGTAACATAACATGCATAAAAATATTGTTAGTTTACCACATTGTGGCTTTAGAAAATGTACATAAGTTCTCTGGCACTCCTCTCTCCAACAAATGAGTGCAATTCTCATCCTCTTGAATGGAAGCCAGACGAAATGATTATTAATGAATAGAAGGTGCTGGACCTAGCAATGAGCCTTCAGTGGAAGCCGGATGAGATGATTATTAAGGGATAGAATGTGCCAGAAGTAACAATGAGTCTAAGTCTCTTGAGTGGCTTGCTGTGTGGGAAGTCAGCAACCATGAATATCATGAAGACTGTGAAGATGCCCACATAGAAAGAGTGAGGCTTCCTTCAAACAATCAGCACCACCGACTGGCCATCCCTGGGAGTGTGTCACCTTGGAAGTGAATTATTTGGTTCCAATTAGGCTTTCAAATGACTGCAGTCTCAGCTGATTTTTGACTATAATCTCATGAGAGAAGACAGCCAAAACTGCCCAGCAAAGCAACTATCATTCCTGACCTGTAGAGACTATGAGAACAATACCTGTTAACTTTTAAGACATTTAACTTTGAGCAATATATAGATATGTAGCTAATACAATCACTACTTAAAAAGTACTGCCAATGATATTAACAAAATCCTCTCATCACTTAAATTGCTATTTTATATCTAATGAAAGAGATCTTTGAAACTAATTAGACCTAGATTTTAATCATATGTCACTCTCCTGCCTACTCATAAAAAGAAAATGCAAGTGGAAAAAACTGAAGATGATATATGTAAACCTTCTTCATTTTAGTATCCAATTTATCTGACTATACTTTCAACTCAGGATTATCAGCATCTGTGTTTTTCAACACAATATAATCTGCAGTGTTATTAGAGTATCCATGAGGGGCATTTTATTTATGACTATTTTCTCTTCTGTATAAGCCAGATATTCTCATATCTGTATTCTAAACACCCTCTCAAGAAATAGGAACTCTCCCTCCTGCACATACTTTCCAAGAACTTTGCCCGTTTTTCTGAGAAATGTTTTTATCACCTAAAGGATGAGTGACTATGTAGTCTGAAAAAAGAGGGCATTCTCCACAAATAACACCTACCAAAAGGCTTCTCTATATAGAGTGACCACAATTAATAATAATTTTCCAGTTCCATGCAGCTCAGGGTAAATATGACTATGAACTGGCTCCCTTGGAAAAGGCAATCGAGAGGTATGTATACTAGTTAAGTGGAACATTAATATATTAATGAAATTGATGACATTTGTGATTTATTTCGTTGACAGAATTGAGAATGAGATTCATTTATCATTATCCCCTGGTCATCCATCAGCAGTATATGGCCCCAAGCGGTTAGCCTCTTATTAGCAATTTAAGTTTTCTTTGTAGTAATTATACTGGAGGAAGAATACACTGCCTGCACTTTATTTGATTATAAGTAAAATATAAACAAAATTAATACTTTATGGGAAATAATCTTTTATATTCTTAAAATAATTGTTCTACTACTGTTTTTACATATATTATATTGCTCTATCTTCTATTGTCCCCAAAGTACCTGGTTTGAAAAGATAACTAACATTAATTCTATAGTAATACTCTTGCTTTTCTTCAAAAGGAAGTTTGGTAATAAAGTCCCTGGTAAAAATGGATGAATTTTAGGTAATATCTACTTGATATATAAGATGTTCAAGTCTTAATCAAGACTTGTACATAACATCAAATACGTACACATACACACTCACATACACATACACACACACACACACACACTCCCACACACTCCTCATAGATACTAGGTGAGTAAAATCCATATCAGTCTAAAAACTTGCTCTGCTTTTTCAAAGTTAAAGCCCCTAAAAGAACCATTTTGGAGTTGGCAAGATTCAGTGAGACAGTGTCATGGTAGACAGATTAAAATGCAGAAATCACAAGAAAACAGCCTCTGGAAAAGGCTCAAAATTTATAACATTTAGATCAATTTCTGAAAACATGACAGCTAAAGAGTATTACACTTTAGATTAAGTTTAGCCCTGCTTTATTTCCTTGTTTTATTTATTTCTTTTATTTCCTTGTTACTTAATGTGTTCAAACTAAGAATAAAGGTGACTGTTTTCTCTTTACAACTCAAGGTAGTTTTCCTAAGAATATTCCTGAGTAGTCTCATAATGATTCATCTTGTTCTATCATTTTTACAGTGGCTAGTAAATAACAAATAATAAATACAGGATAATGCTTTGTACTAGACATTTTAAGGTGAGTTCTTTCTTAAATTTAGCCATAGCAAGATATTAAATTATGAAATGAATTAAGATATTAAACTTCATACTAAATTCTAAAATGAATATATTTGGATTATTTTAAAAATGGAAGGGAGATAAAATATGAGTATGGATCCTAGAAAGACTTAAATGGAAGGAGGGAAAGGTGTGTAGGGTTTGGGACAGATAGAAAATCCAGAAGTTGTCAGGAAAACTTCACAGAAGATATGAACTATGAGCTTAGATTATTTGTAATGTGTAGGAGGGCATTATACAGGAAAGATTTGGTTGAAGATATTCTAGGCATAGAGCTTCCCTGGTGGCTCAGTGGTAAAAAATCTGCCTGCCAATGCAGGAGACATGGGATCAATCCCTGGGTTGGGAAGATCCAACTGGAGAAGGAAATGGAACCCCACTCCGGTATTCTTGCCTGGGAAATCCCATGGACAGAGGAGCCTGGCAGGCTATGGTCCATGGAGTCACTAAGAGTCAGACACAACTTAGCAACTGAAAAACATCAACAACAGCATGATTCTAGGCACATCAAATAAAGCATACGAAGTTCTGAGAAAACATCAGAAACAGTGCAAAGTTCAATGGGGAGACAATCTAGGATGCATGATGGAAACTATAGGGATTGGTAAGAGTGTAATATAAAGTCATAGATGGGGTACATGAATGGATAATTAAGAATTAAAGGGTAGATAATGGAGGAGGGTACATGGATAGATGGGAAGAGAGTATAACGATCATGGGAGCAAATCTGTTAAGGGAAGCCGAGGCAAACGCATGAAGACTATGTGGATATTACTACGGAGTTTTGATTTTATCCTTCTGGCAATGGAAGAGCCACTAATATTACACAGGGAAAGAAATAATCAAATGTGAAAAGTATGAGAAGCTCATCCTGATGGCTATATAAAGAATGGCCAGGAAACCAGAGGTGGCTAGGCCACCAAAATAGCCCAAGTATAACTTGTAGACTTCTCAAAAGCATCAAACTCAGAGAGTAAGTCCTTAATGAAAGAATTGTAGGCATTATGACTTGGAAAGGCACTGAGTATGTAAGATTTTATCTAGTTCATTTTAGATCACCATTAATAAATTCTTTGCTAGATACCATGTTAACAGAAAAAGACAATGGTAAGATCAAAACACACTTATTAACCAAAACCATCTAAGTTTCTCACCTCATGAGTTTGACACCAGAATTGTGAACATCTATTTTAACATATTTTTATTTTTTTTATTTTTTATTTTTATTTTATTTTTACTTTATTTTACTTTACAATACTGTATTGGTTTTGCCATATATTGACATGAATCCATTACGGGTGTATACGAGCTAAAACATGCATTCTGGAATGATACTGTGTTTAAGGCATTATGTTAGATGCTAGAGCATTAGGTTACTTAATATTGTTATGGCATGAAGTTAGATGAAGAGGCAGAGGTGGGAATGGAATAAGGATCATGAAGTACAGATGCAAAAAAAATAGGCTGCTCAGTTCTCAGTTCAGTCGCTCAGTCGTGTCCAACTCTTTGTGACCCCATGATTCACAGCACGCCAGGCCTCCCTGTCCATCACTGTCTCTCGGAGTTCACTCAGACTCACGTCCATCGAGTCCATGATGCCATCCAGCCATCTCATCCTTGGTCGTCCTCTTCTCTTCCTGCCCCCAATCCCTCCCAGCATCAAAGAGAAGTAAGTTTAGAACCCAAGCACTAATAATCTTAGTGACAAAAGGACTCCATGAGATGAGAATGAAAGGAATTACAAAACATTTTTGTGCTGATCTACTTGACCTGAATACTTTATGTTTTACTGCCTGATTAAATCAGTTCCTAGTGCTACTGGAGTCTAAAATAATAGCTGAGAAAATTAGAATGAGTCTTAAATTTACTGATAATTTTGGCAAATGTTGAAATTTGGTCCATGTGCAGTTTAGCCCATTATGCTTCAGTGGTTTTTAATGTACAATGTACTTTTAAGATTTTTTTCCCCAGATAGAAATTGTCTGCCTTACCTTCAGCGAAATTGTATCCTCAATGAAAGATCAGATTAAATGGAATAAACGCAATGCTTATAAATTTGGATTAAGAGAACTAGCTGAAAGGATACTTAAAATGTATCTTTAAACCTAAGTACAAAATTTCCATATATACCTTGAAATATGTATTGGGGTATTAAATGTGCTCAGTAAGCTAAGCAATGTGTTAGATAATTAATAAACATTTAACAGCATTGATTTTTACAGCCAGCTTTATTGAACTTCTTATCAGTATTGAGCAGATGGGCAGTAACTATGAAAAATTATATTTTAAACATGATTACTATATGTGGATTATATTTGAAAAATACTGTTCAGTGAAGCATTTACAAATGTAATTTAATGCACAGAGAAAGACCCCAAAGTTAAGGCATTTTTCCTTCATTCAATACAAAGTTACTTAACTGATACATAAAGAATATTATGAAGTTGTTTAAAAATAATTTTAAATAAAAAATTCCCTTTATGAAAGAACAAAGTAGTATATACATCAATTAGTAGCAAACAATTCAATTTTTTTTAACTTAGTACCAATATATAACTCCATTCTTCTTACTCTTTAAAATGATCCATAATATTTACTAAGATTTATGTTTGAAATCTTATGTAACAACTGTATGAATATAAATAATTAAGATAATAATCTTTCTTAATAATAGCCACTGTGTAATATCTTAAATTGCAGTGAAAACACACACATGTGCACACATGTGCGCATCAAACATTACTTGAACCCTATGACAGGACAGAGAAAATGTGACAGTCTGATAATTTGTGTTTTTTCCCCAAATGAATTTGTAAGCAATATTTACCTATTTGGGGCATTGGTTAATTATGACACAAGTATACTTAAGATAAATAAATAAAGTATAAACCAGTTGATCCTAAAGAAATCAACTCATGGGAATGAATACTCATTGGAAGAACTGGTGCTGAAACTGAGGCTCCAATACTTTGGCCACCTGACACAAAGACCCAACTCATTGGAAAAGACCCTGATGCTGGGAAAGATAGAAGACAGGAGGAAAAGAGGATGACAGAGGATGAGATGGCTGGATGGCATCACCGACCCAATGAACATGAGTTTGAGCAAGCTCCGGGATGTGGTGAAGGACGGGGAAGCCTGGCATGCTGCAGTCAATGGGGTTGCAAAGAGTCAGACACGACTGAGCAACTGAACAACAACAAATAATAATAATATATTTTACAGCATATGTGAAGACCAAAACAAGTCAGAATTGAGTCTATCACAATTCCCAAGAAAGATAAGCAGCCTCTAGGATGATCTTCAATGATCTGTAACTCCTGATATTCAAACCTTTGTGTTGTCTCCACCCACAGTGCACCAAAGTTGTTCAATGTGACAAGAGCATGTGGCAGATGTGATACTATGTCACTGTTAAGATTTGGTTATTAAAAAAACTGTTTACTTCCATCTTAGGGTTTTTTCCTCCTCTCTCTCTCTCATTGTTTACTCTGAGAGAAGTCAGATTCCATGCCAGGCAACCACAGAGGGGATCACTGACACAAGGAATTGAAGTCTTTAGAACAGCCAGCCAAAAATTTGAGGGCTGTCAATAACCATAAGAGAGTTCAGAAGTGGATCAAGCTTTAGAATAAAACTGTGGTCACATCTTTAAGACCTTGAATTAAAATTACTTAGCTTAACTTCTCTCAAATTTCTGCTTCCCAGAAAATCTAAGATAATAAAATCTTTGTTATTTTAAGCTGCTGACTTTTTAGTTAATTCGTTAGGCATATGTATGTGGAAACAGGGTCAGACTTTATTTTAGGGGGCTCCAAAATCACTGCAGATGGTGATTGCAGCCATGAAATTAAAAGACTCTTACTCCTTGGAAGGAAAGTTATGACCAACCTAGATAGCATACTGAAAAGCAGAGTTATCACTTTGCCAACAAAGGTCCATCTAGTCAAGGCTATGGTTTTTCCAGTAGTCATGTATGGATGTGAGTTGGACTGTGAAGAAAGATGAAGTGAAGTGAAGTGAAGTTGCTCAGTCGTGTCTGACTCTTTGCGACCCCATAAACTGTAGCATACCAGGCTCCTATGTTCATGGGATTTTCCAGGCAACAGTACTGGATTGCCATTTCCTTCCCCAGGGGATCTTCCCAACCTAGGGTTCAAACCCAGGTCTCCCGCATTGTAGACAGACACTTTACCGTCTGAGCTACCAGGGAAGTCCTAAGTGAAGAAAGCTGAGCACTGAAGAATTGATGCTTTTGAACTGTGGTGTTGGAGAAGACTCCTGAGAGTCCCTTGGACTGCAAGGAGATCCAACCAGTCCATCCTAAAGGAGATCAGCCCTGGGTGTTCATTGGAAGGACTGATGCTGAAGCTGGAACTCCAATACTTTGGCCACTTCATGTGAAGAGTTGACTCACTGGAAAAGACTGTGATGCTGGGAGGGATTGGGGGCAGGAGGAGAAGGGGACGACAGAGGATGAGATGGCTGGATGGCATCACTGACTCGATGGAGGGGAGTTTGAGTGGACTCCGGGAATTGGTGATGGACAGGGAGGCCTGGCGTGCTGTAGCTCATGGAGTCGCAGAGTCGGACACGACTGAGCGACTGAACTGAACTGAAGTGATGTGCGTACTCAATTGCTCAGTCATGTCCAACTCTTTGCAACCCCAGGGACTGTAGCCCACAAGGCTCTTCTGTCCATGGAATTTTCTAGGCAAAAATACTAGAATTGGTTGCCATTTCCTTTCCCAGGGGATCTTCCCTACCCAAGGATCAAACCCATGTCTCCTGTAGTGGCAGGTAGATTCTTTACCACTGAGCCACCAGGGATGTGACTAGGTAACAATAGATAAATACACCAGATAGCGTATCTAGCCACTAGTACCTGGTAGGCATAATGCTTGATAGTATAGTGTGTACAGAAAAGAATGGGAGAGTATGTGAATGCTTATTGCATTTACAGCTTAGCTTATATATATATATATAGATAACATATGTCAATACAGGAAAAAAATGTATAAATGTGTACTGAGATAATGCTGCAAAAGAAATGACCTTGAAACACAGATAAGAGGTTCATTTTTATCAAAGGCCTACAAAAAGTTTTTAGAAAAGCTACAAGTATACTGATGTGCAAATGATGACATGAAATAAATAGGTTAAAGCATTCCAGACTGAAGACAAGGTTTGCACAAAAGCATAAAACTTAAAAAGGGCAGAAAGCATATAGGAAATAACAAAGAAACTAGCTGGGCTAAATATGTAATACTTCCATCCACTATGTATGTAATTACATTTCATATGAAATGAATTAGATAAATAGAATAGGTTAGTAGTCCAGGTAGAGCATAAGTTACATAATTTAAGGCCTCAAAATATATCTAAGCTTTGGTTTATGTTTTATAAAATGAGAATAATCTTTACAAACTTCCTTTTTCTCACTCCAAGTATAATACTCTTTATACCAAAACAAACCCACCTTCTTAGTCTGACTTTAGAATTTATGGTCCATTAGCAACAGAACAAATTTTTCTTCACTCACATATCATCCAGTTCTCGTCTAGATCTATTGCTCATTGTGAACTGATTCATTTTGATAGAAGATTTTGATGTGCTAACTTAATAGAAAAGAAAACTAACATTGCCAGCTGAACAGAACATTTCTATGTAAAAAGAGGATAGTCAAGGACCCGAAAATATACCATTTTTGCAGGATTACTCAAGTATAAATTAAGTTTTATTCATATTTCAGTGCTGTCCTATAGTGTTAGCCATTGTGATATACATATAATTTTGCAAAAACATCTATATTGTCAGTTCCTATATCACTAAAGATCTAGTAACAACAATCAATTGAATACATGTAAAAAGAGAAGGAAATCAGTCAATCCTAAAGGAAATCAGTCTTGAATATTCATTGGAAGAACTGATGCTGAAGCTGAAACTCCAATACTTTGACCATCTGATGTGAAGAACTGACTCATTTTAAAAGACCCTGATACTTAATGGGAAAGACTGAAGGCAGGAAGAGAAGGGGATGACAGAGGATGAGATAGTTGGATGCCATCACCAACTCGATGGACATGAGTTTATGTAAACTCCGGGAGTTGGTGATGGACAGGGAATCCTGGCATGCTGCAGTCCATGGGGTCACAAGGAGTCAGACACGACTGAGCAACTAAACTGAACTGAAAAGGAGAAGGGTAAAAAAAATCTGTGTGTAAGAAACAAAGATAAAACCAATACAATCTATATTAATGTTTACATTTTAGCTCAGTCATGGATATCAAGTTAGAAATTGACAAATTGACTTCTACACACAATAAGTTTCAAAATAACCAAGCTAAATCTGAAAAACAAATTAAGAAAGGATATTTGTCCAAACATGTATTAAATTTAAAAATCTTAAATTAACTCACAGACAAACAGAACAGCAGAGTGCACCTAAACATATGTATATAGAAACTTAGTGTATAGGAAACCAGAAAAAAAATGGATAAACTACTCAGTATCTGATGTGGCAATATTTTCATAAAGTAATGATTTTCCATCTTGAAAAGTATTAAAAATTAAATTCCAGATCTAGTTATGATATCAAGTTATGGCTAGCATTACAACTCTGATAATGTTGTAGTAACCACTTGGATGTCTGGTCAAAGAGGAGCTTATGGTTATACTAATGTTAGAGGGAAATGGTGCTGTGATGATTTGGAAAGTCTGCAATTAGAACAAGAAAGGAAAGAAATGGTATTCTAATGTTCATGCCTACATCTGTGAAAGAGGTTCAACACATACACAAAGATAGTGTTAGCCCAAACTCTGATGCACTTAATAAATGTTATTGTAAATTTTTAAAAGACTAAAAATGTTAAGATTTGATTATTAGGAAGCCTTTAGGGGAAGAAAGCTCAAATTTAGCCTTAGAGAATAAGTTATATATTGTTAAATAAATCTTTAAAAATGAGGTCTCCCATTCCAGTATAAAATGCGATGCTATTATACATATTCAGCATTCATTCTCATTCAACTTGGTTTTGCCATATTATTTTTTTGAACTGTCTCAGGACCCTAAGAGGATCATGAATTAACTTATTTGTAAGAGCTGTCTTTTGGTCAGTGCTATTTTGATCTCAGTAGTAATACATTCAGTACTATCCAACTATGTGACACACTAATGCATTTCTCTCTAACTAACAGATATCTGAATAATAGTGAGTTGAACAAAGTTGGCTTCTTTTTTTCACAAATGAGAAAATTCAGAAAGAGACAGTCTATGACATTCCTTTGGTTGCTTGGTGATAAAACAATAGTTCCATCTACTTCTACCTCCCTGATGCTACCAAAGGCATGTGAATACCTCACCTCATACTTACTGACCTATTGTAATGATTCTTAAATCTCAAGACACCAAGTTCAAGCTCAAGGTAAAAGGATAATGGAAGAATGATGTAGAATCTAGACATATCTAACTTTTTTTACTAGGGCATCAGATTTCACCATTCAGAGCTTCATCCTTTCTGGCTATAAGGGAACCATCATCCAACACTTAGGTCCAAACACATTGCTACTCCAAACAAAATTAATACATAGTAAAACAAAACAAAACAAAAGATGGGGGAGCTGAACAGATAATATAGCAATTAACAATGTCTATTTCACTGAGTGTAATATTACATAAAATGGTTGCAGTAAGCCTCCAGGAATAATTTTTAAGAAGCATTTCATCAATGATGTTTTACAAAATCATTGTAAAGAGAATCATTGTCCATTCAACAATTATTTATAGATTACCTACTATGTGACATGCACTTTGTTAAGTTCTTGGGATATAGAAATTCAGAGGCTTATTTTAGATACATGTTAGTTTTTCAAAAACCAAATATATTTGACTTAACATTTTAATAAAATCTTTAAAAACAAAAGCTCTGAGTCCTTCACACCTACAGTAATAATTAAAATGTCAATAAATAAAACTAATTGTATTTTTATACCCTAGAATAAAGAAATACCATTTACAAAAAGATCAAAAAATCAAAACCTTAGGTATAAGTCTAACAAAAGATGCCCAAGGTATCCATACAGAAAAGAAAAAAAAAAAATTACCAGAGAAATTAAATAACACATACGGAACACAAATGGACAGAAATTCCATAAACTGAAAAGATTTTAAAGACTCTACTTTTACTCAATTTGACAAATAAGATTAATTCAACTCAGTGAAAATCACAGTATATTCTTGTATGGGTTTTTATATGCTGGTGCTAAAATTTATATGAAAAATATATAGGATAGTCAAGGCAATGATGAAAAGTTCAGGATTCACCCTACCAGATCTTAAGACTTACCATAAAGATACAAAAAATAAAGCATGCAATTGACACAAAACACACAAACAGACTAAAGGAGTGGAACAGAAAGTTCAAAAATAGACAACCCCATGGTGATCATTTAATATGTCAATACAATATAACTGAAGTCAACACAAAGAATACACATTGTGTGATTCCATTTATATAAAGTGCAAAATCAAGTGAAACCAATCTATAGATTAAGAATTAACATAGTAGTATTTAGGTAAGAGGACGGTAATTGAGAGATGAAAGAAGACTGGAGATTTTTGAAATGACTCATTTCTTAATTTAGGTGCTGGAGTCTTCACTGTGTGGAAATTCATTGCACTTACAATTTGGATATTTTATTTATGTTTCTTCCACTTCAACAAAAAGATTACATAAAAATTGATAGTTATTGTACCAGCAATAACCAGTACACATTTTATTTAAAAAAAATAGTACTGATTCAATTTGCTAAAAAAAAAAGTCTACGGGACTACCTAATAAATTTAAGATAAGATGTGCAAAATCATTAGAAATTATCAAATGCTATAAAGGACACTGAGACTCGAATAAACGAAATATATACTCTGCTCAAAAATGAGAAGACACGGTATCAAATATGTTGATTAAAGCTCAAGTTAAAATACAAATTCAATAGAACAAAATTTCAATATCGCTTTTCATGGAATTTGCCAAATTGATTTCTATACACAATAAACTTCAAAATAACCAAGCTAAATCTGAGAAACAAATTAAGAAAGGGTATTTGCCCTAACATGTATTAACTTTAAAAATCTAATTAACTCAGAGACAGACAGAAAGACAGAGTGAACATAAATATACATATGTGGAAACTTAGCGTCTATGGGGTCGCACAGAGTCAGACACGACTGAAGCGACTTAGCAACAGCAGCAGTATATTGGAAACCAGTGAAAAATGGGTAAACTACTCATTATCTGATGTGATAATATTTGACTTTAGGTATGGTGATGATTTCATCTATTTTGAAAAGTATTCAAAAACTCAATTCCAGATCTAGTTCTGTTTAAAACTCCAATGAAAACCATTAAACTTTATAACTGTCAGTAGATAATACATAATAAATAGTACTTTTGTGATCTCTGTGAAAGCGAAGTTATTTCTTAGAAAATTCTCTCAGGGCAGAAGTCACTAAAAGTAATACATTTGAACATATCAAAATCTAAACGCTCATTTAACAAAAATATCCCTTAAAGATGAACAGAAAACTGGGAGAAAATAAGTAATTGGAAAAAGACATATATAAAGAACGTCTATAAATTAGTAATAAGTTACAATAGAGAAATTTTAAAGGGCATATCTTAAACATTCTAATTAAAATAAAATCTTTAAACACAAAGTAAAATACACACTATCAATCAGAGGCCCAACTTCCAAGTTCATAATGATGGAGATCATCAAAAAGATCTAGTTCTTGGAATTTACTTCAATTCTTTCACTGACAAGAACAATATCAAATACCTCCATCTCAGAAAAAAAAAAAAAAAACACCATTAGTTTTGTTCAAAAACCAGTCTATCTCATGAAAAAATCCAATCTCTCTTCATTACTTGCACCTGAACAAGATGTCTATTTAGCCAATTTTTGAGACAACAGAAATAAGATTTCCATAGCTCACTGTAAATCTCAAATGATTATATCATACAGATAAAGTCCAAATCTGAGATTTCACAGGGGATATTAAGAGCCATTTGCCTTGAAGTTGCTTCTGTTTTTAGAACTAAAGGATGCAAATTTCCATAAAATTCTTTGTCACTGAAGATTTGTAAGATTTGGTTTCCCTCAGGGCTGCTACTTGCAAAATGGTTTTTCATCACAATGCCTAACTTGACTGCTACTATTTTTTAAATTATTATTATCTTCAATGACTAGATCGAAGCTTTGAAATTTGAGCCATTCTGTTTTCATTGCCTTAGTATGGTGGTGGTTTAGTTGCTAAGTCATGTCCGACTTCTGTGACCCCATGGACTGTAGTCTGCCAGGCTCCTCTATCCATGGGATTCTCCAGACAAAAATACTGGAGTGGATTGCCATTTCCTTCTCCAGGGTGCTTTAGTATAAGTAAGAGTTAATGACTACAGAAAGGCAGACTTTAATAGATATTTCCACTGAGGAAGCCCCAGAAAAACTTGAGATGAAAAGTGACCGCTGATCTTCATTTGGATGTTTGATTCTTGCCTCACATAATGGATATCTTTTCTCTCTTTTTGGGCTTCCCTAGTGACTCATCTGGTAAAGAATCCCTCTGCAATGCAGGAGACCTGGGTCTGATCCCTGGGTTGGGAAGATCCCCTGGAGTAGGAAACATTCCCTGGAGAAGGGAAGGGCTACCCACTCCAGTATTCTGGCATGGAGAATTCCATGGACTGTACATAGTCCATGGGGTCGCAAAGAGTCAGACATGACTGAGCAACTTGCTCTTCGCTTCACTTCTCTCTTTTCTGATCTTTTAGCAGAAGTCTTAATTATTCCAAGAGTTTAAAAGAACCATGATTGTTTATTGAGGATATTTTAAAGGATTATCTTAAGGCAAAAATGAGATTGTTGTAAATTTAATGCTTAAAATATCTTGTTACTACCTTCACAAAATTATGAATTCCAGTTCCAGTTTTTAATTGCTTAAAGAATATATCATTTCACTAATATCAACCTCCCCCTTAGGATCAAGTAGAATAATAAAGTATAAATTTGTTTAACAGACACGTTTTAAAAAATTTAAATGACAAACAACTCTTCTCTTCTTTAGATATAAAGAAGGTCACTCCTATTTTCTTTTTAATAAAATTGCAAAAGGAGAGGAAAATGCAACTGCTA
>SJYT01028202.1:128176-199307 GCA_006410635.1 Cephalophus harveyi
GATCGCCGGGAGAAATATCAATAACCTCAGATATGCAGATGACACCACCCTTATGGCAGAAAGTGAAGAGGAACTAAAAAGCCTCTTGATGAAAGTGAAAGAGGAGAGTGAAAAAGTTGGCTTAAAGCTCAACATTCCGAAAACTAAGATCATGGCATCTGGTCCCATCACTTCATGGGAAATAGATGGGGAAACAGTGGAAACAGTGTCAAACTTTATTTTTCTGGGCTCCAAAATCACTGCAGATGGTGATTGCAGCCATGAAATTAAAAGACGCTTACTCCTTGGAAGGAAAGTTATGACCAACCTAGACAGCATATTGAAAAGCAGAGACATTTCTTTGCCAACAAAGGTCTGTCTAGTCAAGGCTATGGTTTTTCCAGTAGTCCTGTATGGATATGAGATGTGGACCATAAAGAAGGTTGAGTGCTGAAGAATTGATGCTTTTGAACTGTGGTGTTGGAGAAGACTCTCGGGAGTCCCTTGGACTGCAAGGAGATCCAACCAGCCCATCCTGTTGTTGTTGCTGTTCAGTTGCTCAGTCCTGTCAGCACGCCAGGCCTCCCTGTCCTTCACCAACTCCCAGAGCTTGCTCAAACTCATGTCCATTGAGTCAGTGATGCCATCCCACCATCTCGTCCTCTGTTGTCCCCTTCTCCTCCTGCCTTCAATCTTTCCCAACATCAGGGTCTTTTCTAATGAGTCAGCTCTTTCTATCAGGTGGTCAAAGTATCGGAGCTTCAGCATCAATCCTTCTAATGAATATTCAGGACTGATCTCCTTTAGGATTGACTGGTTGAATCTCCTTGCAGACCAAGGGACTCTCAAGAGTCTTCTCCAACACTACAGTTCGAAGCATCAACTCTTCAGCACTCAGCCTTTTTTATGGTCCAACTCTCAGTTCCATACATGACTACTAGAAAAACCATAGTTTTGACTATATGGATGTTTGTCATCAAAATAATTTCTCTGCTTTTTAATAAGTTGTCTAGGTTTGTCATAGCTTTTCTTCCAAGGAGCAAGCATTACAAAAATCTTTTAATTTCATGGCTGCAGTCACCATCTGCAGTGATTTTGGAGCTGAAGGAAATAAAGTCTGTCATTGTTTCCATTGCTTTCCCATCTATTTGCCATGGGGTGATGAGACCAGATACCATGATTTTCGTTTTTTGAATGTTGTTGTTTTTTTTTTTTTTTCTTTCATAATTGAGATTTTATTGATTGTTTTGAGGATCACTACAAAGATATTCCAATTTGCATACAATTTTTCATACATACGAAAAATCTAAAAAATCACATAGTAGTGATTCTTAACAGTTATTCCAGTGACTTTCCAGCGTAAAATTTGGAGCACATTTTCCTTCAGTTCAGTTCAGTCGCTCAGTCGTGTCCAACTCTTTGTGACCCCATGAATCGCAGCACTCCAGGCCTCCCTGTCCATCACCAACTCCCGGAGTTCACTCAGACTCACGTCCATCGAGTCAGTGATGCCATCCAGCCATCTCATCCTCTGTCGTCCCCTTCTCCTCCTGCCCCCAATCCCTCCCAGCATCAGAGTCTTTTCCAATGAGTCAGCTCTTCACATGAGGTGGCCAAAGTACTGGAGTTTCAGCTTCAGCATCATTCCTTCCAAAGAAATCTCAGGGTTGATCTCCTTCAGAATGGACTGATTAGATCTCCTTGCAGTCCAAGGGACTCCCGAGAGTCTTCTCCAACACCACAGTTCAAAAGCATCAATTCTTTGGCGCTCAGCCTTCTTCACAGTCCAACTCTCACATCCATACATGACTACTGGAAATACCATAGCCTTGACTAGACGGACCTTAGTCGGCAAAGTAATGTCTCTGCTTTTGACTATACTATCTAGGTTGGTCATAACTTTTCTTCCAAGGAGTAAGCGTCTTTTAATTTCATGGCTGAAGTCACCATCTGCAGTGATTTTGGAGCCCTCAAAAATAAAGTCTGACACTGTTTCCACTGTTTCCCCATCTATTTCCCATAGAGTGATGGGACCGGATGCCATGATCTTCGTTTTCTGAATGTTGAGCTTTAAGCCAACTTTTTCACTCTCCTCTTTTACTTTCATCAAGAGGCTTTTTAGTTCCTCTTCACTTTCTGCCATAAGTGTGGTGTCATCTGTATATCTGAGGTTATTGATATTTCTCCCAGCAATCTTGATTCCAGCTTGTGTTTCTTCCAGCCCAGCGTTTCTCATATAAACTCTGCATATAAATTAAATAAGCAGGGTGACAATATACAGCCTTGACTGTATATTGTATACAGCCAACTGTATACAATATACAGTACTCCTTTTCCTATTTGGAACATTTTCCTTAACAGGATAGAAAACATCAATATCCTCAAATATTGATATGCTGTTACATCATAAGTCACACTGATTCACAATTTAGTATCTTATATACTACATACTTAAACTTTCAATCATTCACAGCACATCAACCAAGTTATAGGAAAACTGGGCTACCATGACCAAAGATGTTAATGGAGTGCACAAAATTCTGACCAGGGAAGCCAAGATCAAGGAATGGTTTGCTGTAGGAAATAATTCTACCAAAACAATATGGGAAGAGAAATAATTTAAAGTGTTTAAGACATTAAATGCACAACTGACTCCAAATTGCCATTTAGTATGCTTTTGTATTATAGGGTATAAAAGCCACCCCCCCATCTGTGGAATGTTAAGCTGGCACCCAAGACAATCAAAGCCTCCTATATTCAATATCCCACTATTTTCTGGTTGTTCCAAAAAGTAAACAACCAGCACATTACTTCACCTCTTAAAAAAAAAAGCATTTACACTTAAAGAATGGGATGAAATGGGATTCCTTCCTTTTTAAAAATGTTTCTAGAGCTACTAAAAAACTTTCATTTACAAAGTAGTTGATAAAAATATTCCTCTGAACTGTACAAGAAGGGAACCAGGGGCCACTGACAGGACTGGGTGTGTGGTATGAATCTAACTTGGCTTCTTTCTCTTCTGCGACACCAGAGGCTGGGCTCTCCTCATTTTTAGTCTCTCCATTTTCTGCAGGTAAGTCTTCTTTAGTCTCTTGGTTGGCCATTTCCTCCTGTTTTTCCTTTGCTCCTCTCTTCCCTTTTGTTTGCACTGTTTTGCCTGAAAGTGAAAGTGAAAGTGGAAGTGAAGTTGCTCAGTCGTGTCCGACTCTTTGCGACCCCGTGGACTGTAGCCCACCAGGCTCCTCCGTCCATGGGATTCTCCAGGCCTGAAGATTTTTCCTTTCCCATTGCCATTTTTGGTTTCCACTTTTGCAGGAGCCAGTTTAGCTGACAACCTCACAGATCTCCTCTTGGGCTCCTCCTTCACCACCCCCTCGGCAGAGCTGACCTTCCTCTTGGGCATCCTGGTGGCAGGGCAGGCGAGAGCCGGGTGCCTGAGAGCCACGGTAGGCCAAGAACCTTCCAGAAGCTGAGTAGCCTGACTACTGCCTCTCCTCTTCCCTTCCGAGCTGTTAGGACCCACGGTGGGTGGGGGGTAGGGGGATGGGCTGTGGGAGAACTGGATGGAACTGGATTGGGAGCCCGCCCCCTCTGAATGTTAAGTTTTAAGCCAGCATTTTCACTCTCCTTTTTCACTTTCATCAAGAGGCTCTTTGCTGCTGCTAAGTTGCGTCAGTCGTGTCCGACTCTGTGCGACCCCATAGACGGCAGCCCACCAGGCTCCCCCGTCCCTGGGATTCTCCAGGCAAGAACACTGGAGTGGGTTGCCATTTCCTTCCCCAATGCATGAAAGTGAAAAGTGAAAGTGAAGTCGCTCAGTTGTGCCCGAGTGTTAGCGACCCCATGGACTGCAGCCTACCAGGCTCCTCCATCCATGGGATTTTCCAGGCAAGAGTACTGGAGTGGGGTGTCATTGCCTTCTCCGAAGAGGCTCTTTAGTTCTTTGCTTTCTGCCATAAGGGTGGTGTCATCTGCATATCTGAGGTTACTGATATTTCTCCCGGCAATCTTGATTCCAGCTTGTGCTTTATCTAGCCCAGCGTTTCTCATGATATATTCTGCATAAAGTTAAATAAGCAGAGTGACAATATACAGCCTTGACATTCTCCTTTCATGATTTGGAACCAGTCTGTTGTTCCATGTCTGGTTCTAACTGTTGGTTCTTGACCTGCATATAGATTTTTCAGGTGGCAGGTAAGGTGGACTGGTATTTCTATCTCTTTAAGAATTTTCCACAGTTTGTTGTGATCCACACAGTCAAAGGCTCTAGCATAGTCAGTGAAGCAGAAATAGATATTTTTCTGGAATTCTCTTGCTTTTCCTATGATCCAACAGATGTTGGTATTTTGATCTCTGGTTCCTCTGCCTTTTCTAAATCCAGCTTGAACATCTGGAAGTTCTCAGTTTAGGTACTGGCTTGGAGAATTTTGAGCATTACTTTGCTAGCATGTGAAGTGAGTGCAATTGTACAGTAGTTTGAACATTCTTTGGCATTGCCTTTCTTTGGGATTGGAATGAAAACTGACCTTTTCCAGTCCTGTGGACAATGCTGAGTTTTCCAAACTTGCTGGCATATTGAGTACAGCACTTTAACACCATTATCTTTTAAGATTTGAAATAACTCAGCTGGAATTCCATCACCTCCACTACCTTTGTTTGTAGTGATGCTTCCTAAGGCCTACTTGACTTCGCACTCCAAGATATCTGGCTCTAGGGGAGTGATCACACCATCATGGTTACCTGGGTCATTAAGATATCTTTTGTATAGTTCTTCTGTGTATTCTTGCCACCTCTTCTTAATCTCTTCTGCTTCTTTTAGGTCCATACCATTTCTGTCCTTCATTGTGCCCATCTTTGCATGATGTTCTTGAAGAGATCTCTAGTCTTTCCCATTTTATTGTTTTCCTCTATTTCTTTGCATTGATCGCTGAGGAAGGCTTTCTTATCTCTCCTTGCTGTTCTTTGGAATTGTGCTTTCAGATGGGTATCTTTCCTTTTCTCCTTTGCCTTTAGTTTCTTTTCTTTTCTCAGCTATTTGTAAGGCCTCCTCAGACAGCCATTTTGCCTTTTTGCATTTCTTTTTCTCGGGGATGCTTTTGATCACTGCCTCCTATACAATATCATGAACCTCTGTCCATAGTTCTTCAGGCACTCTATCAAATCTAATCCCTTGAATCTATTTGTCACTTCTACTGTTTAATCATAAGGTATTTGAATCAGATCATACCTGAATGACCTAGTGGTTTTCCCTACTTTCTTCAATTTAAGTCTGAATTGGGTGATAAGGAGTTCATGATCTGAGCCACGGTCAGATCCTTGTCTTATTTTTGCTGACTGTGTAGAGCTTCTTCATCTTTGACTGCAAAGAATATAATCAGTCTGATTTTGGTATTGATCATCTAATGATGTCCATGTGTAGAGTCATCTCTTGTATCATTGGAAGAGGGTGTTTGCTATGACCAGTGCATTCTCTTGGCAAAACTCTGTTAGCCTTTGCCCTGCTTCATTTTGTGCTCCAATGCCAAACTTGCCTGTTACTCCAGGTATCTCTTGACTTCCTACTTTTGCATTCCAGTCCCCTATGATGAAAAGGACATCTTTTTTTGGTGTTAGTTCTAGAAAGTCTTATAGGTCTTCATAGAACTGTTCAACTTCAGCTTCTTCAGCATTACTGCTTGGGGCATAAACTTGGATTACTGTGATATTGAATTGTTTGTCTTGAAAACAGATCATTCAGTCACTTTTGAGATTGCACCCAAGTGCTGAATTTCAGACTCTTTTGTTGACTATGAGGGCTATTCCATTTCTTCTAAGGGATTCTTGACCATTATAGTAGATATAATGGTTATCTGAATTAACCCACTCATTCAAGTCCATTTTAGTTCATTGATTCCCAAATGTCAGTGTTTACTCTTGCCATCTCCTGGTTGACCACTTCCAGTTTACCTTGATTCATGGACCTAATATTCCAGATCCCTATGCAAATTGTTCTTTACAACATCTGACTTTACTTTCACCACCAGACACATCCACAACTGGGTGTTGCTTCCACTTTGGCTCAGCCTCTTCATTCCTTCTGGAGCTATTTTTCTGCTCTTCTGCAGTAGCATATTGGGCACCTACTGACCTGGGTAGTTCATCTTTCAGTGTCATATCTTTTTGCCTTTTCATACTGTTCATGGGGTATTCAAGGATAGAATACTGAAGCATTTTGCCATTCCCTTCTCCAGTGGACCACTTTTTGTCAGAACTCTCCACCATGACCCGTCCGTCTTGGGAGGCCCTACATGGCATGGCTGATAGTTTCACTGAGTTAGACAAGGTTGTGATCCATGTGATCAGTTTGGTTAGTTTTCTATGATTGTGGTTTTCATTCTGTCTGCCCTCTGATGGATGAGGATAAGGGGCTTGTGGAAGCTTCCTGGTGGGAGAGAATGGCTGAGGGTAAAACTAGGTCTAGTCAATCCTAAAGGAAATCAATCCTGAATATTCATTGGAGGGACTGATGCTGAAGCTGAAGCTCCAGTACTCTGGCCACATGATGTGAAAGGCTAACTCACTGGAAAGGACCTTGATGCTGGAAAAGATTGAAAGCAGGAGGAGAAAGAGAGCACAGAGGAAGAGATGGTTAGATAACATCACTGACTCAATGGATATGAGTTTGAGCAAGCTCTGGGAGATGGTGAAAGACAGGAAAGCCTGGCCTGCTGCAGTCCATGGGATTGCACAGAGTCAAACACTGAGCAACTGAACAACAACAATAACCTCCTTATGGCCCCATGTCCAAACACAATCACTTTGAGAATTAGGGCTTCAGCATAAAATTCTGAAAGAGATGGGAATACTAGACCACCTGACCTGCCTCTTGAGAAATCTGTATGCAGGTCAGGAAGCAACAATTAGAACTGGACATGGAACAACAGACTTGTTCCAAATAGGAAAAGGAGTACGCCAAGACTATATATTGTCACCCTGCTTATTTAACTTATATGCAGAGTACATCATGAGAAATGCTGGGCTGCAAGAAACACAAGCTGGAATCAAGATTGCCAGGAGAAATATCAATAACCTCAGATATGCAGATGACACTACCCTTATGGCAGAAAGTGAAAAGGAACTAAAAAGCCTCTTGATGAAAGTGAAAGAGGAGAGTGAAAAAGTTGACTTAAAGCTCAGCATTCAGAAAATGAAGATCATGGCATCTGGTCCCATCACTTCATGGGAAATAGATGGGGAAACAGTGGAAACAGTGTCAGATTTTGTTTTGGGGGGCTCCAAAATCACTGCAGATGGTGACTGCAGCCATGAAATTAAAAGATGCTTACTTCTTGGAAGAAAAGTTATGACCAACCTAGATAGCATATTTAAAAGCAGAGACATTACTTTGTCAACAAAGGTCCATTTAGTTAAGGCTATGGTATTTCCAGTAGTCATGTATGGATGTGAGAGTTGGACTGTGAAAAAAGCTGAGTGCCGAAGAATTGATGCTTTTGAACTGTGGTGTTGGAGAAGACTCTTGAGAGTCCCTTGGACTGCAAGGAGATCCAATCAGTCCATTCTAAAGGAGATCAGCCCTGAGTGTTCTTTGGAAGGAATGATGCTGAAGCTGAAACTCCAGTACTTTGGCCACCTCATGAGAAGAGTTGACTCATTGGAAAAGACTCTGATGCTGGGAGGGATTGGGGGCAGAAGGAGAAGGGGACAACAGAGGATGAGATGGCTGGATGGCATCACTGACTTGATGGACGTGAGTTTGAGTGAACTCCAGGAGTTGGTGATAGACGGAGAGGCCTGACATGCTGCAATTCATGGGGTCGCAAAGAGTTGGACATGACTGAGCAACTGAACTGAACTGATATGAATTAAAGGGCACACAGTTTAGTCCATAACACTATATAAATTTTATTATTCTTGTGGAAGAAATTCCCAGAGCCCTTGTATTAAATGAAGTTAATAAACTATATTTTGAGAAGGAACTTGAGACTTCAAGCATAGTTAGGTTAGGTAATATCCTATTTCAGAAGGTAGCCCCACTGGGGGAGAAGGGAGGGGCTGGAGTTTTTCTTGATTAATTCACTGACCTCAGAACCCTCAGCTGGTGCACCCCAACTGGGGTCTGGAAGCATGTTTATTGACTCTTCCGTAGGGAGATCCCACCTCAGGAGAAAAGGTGATTTTGCCCAGTGGACCTATCTACATGAAAGGTCCCCCAAAATCTGCCCACCGGTCTAGCACCCTCAGGACCTGCCTCTAAGGTTGGCCATCATTTCCACGTGTCCCTGGTAGAACACACTCCCTAGCTTAGAGTCCAGAACTACGGATGGAGGTGCCCTGGGAAAAACAGAGGATCCCCAGTCAGTCTTTAACTAGACAGACCTCAAATTATCTAGGCGCTCAGGCTTCCAAAAGATTTCTTAGGTTTCCCAAGAAACAGAGAGGAGGGGACTTCCCATGGTTACACTGAGTAACAGAATCATGGTCCAAACCTCTTGGCTTCCCAGCCTCTCTTCCTCCCACAGCACACTCTCCAGCAGGAAAGAGAGGAGACCCTGGAGGGTACTGAGGGTGGGGGTGCTGAACATTGAACATCCCCTTGGAGGCTGGCAGGGTGGTGGATAAACATACACACACAGTAAATATGGAAAAATTGGAAAGGAGAACTGTTCAGGGACTCTTCCAACATAGAAAGCAATCTGATAGTTTGAAGCTCCCAGAAGAGAGGGGACTTTGGAATTCAAGGCAGTCTTCTGAGGCTCAGAGGCACTGGGAGATGGGATCTTTGGGGTCTTGCCTCCTCCCCTCCCCTAACTCCTATCCCACAGTGTTGTGTCCACTGCAAAATGCCAACTGCCTTGCGGGAACACAGTCCTGACTTCAGGATAGACACCGGTGGGGAAAGGGATCTCCTTTGCACACATTTGGCCTCTTTGCAGGCCACATCCCTGTTAGGAAAGCAGAGACTTGTCCCTTGTTCTGTCAGTGCTTATCCACCTGTGGACCTAAGAACCTCAGGTCAATGATACTCCATTGACCTCAATGTTCAGGCCCTGATAAGGCAGACTTTGGGGTGATGGTCTGGGGAGATAAGCATGTATTGTCTCTGACAGTTTCCGTAGGTCAGGATTTCAGGGGTGCAGAGGGCACCAGTAGCTCTTTCTACCTGAGACCCCCTCCATTTGCCCAAGGCCCCAGGGCATTAGGCCCTAGGCCCTCGCCCTCCTTGGTCGAATCCCTGCCGCCTTTCTCAGCTGCCATCATGCTTTGCTGTTGTAGCCCAGGGCAGGAGGCAGCCAGGTGGGCTGGGATCACAGACCCATGCCTTGGTGAAGGCCTTACCGGTGCCAGCGACTCGTGGAGAGTGATCCTAGCTAGCCAAGAGATTTCACTTAAGTAAGCTCCTCAAAGTACCTCCTGAAACCTCAGAGATTACAGCGCCCACACAATGCAAGCAAAGCGGCTTCTGATAATGCGGCCGCGGGGCCGCGGAGCACTCCAGGTCGATGTGCGGGCCCAGGGCGGCAGAGTGCGGGCTCACCCATGGCGTGGCTTCTCCCGGAAAACAAAGGCTGGGGGCCTGTCGGGGAAGGGAGGCGTGCAGGACAGGGCGGTGCAGGGTGAGGGGGTGGAGAGCTTTGCTGGCTCCACGCGCAACAAGCTGAGCAGCCAGACAAACGGCGCAGAGGGTGTGCAGTGGGGAAGCAGGGCGGACCGGATGGAGTGTCAGGTGTGGCTTTGAGACCGAGGGGAAGCGCTCCAAACAATGCCTGTTGTTTCCTCTGGGCTGACTTTTGCTCAGTTCATGAAGTAATTTGCATACCATTTCAATAAAACAAAGGAATTATGGCCGAGTTTTTGTTTTATTTGCATTAAATGAGGACTTCCTTTCCTTTATTAGTGAGAAAATTTGTCCCGAGCTAGGTGCACCGTGGGCCAGAGGGAAGGTCTCCCGCGCCTGCCAGATCTCAACTTCCCGTGTGCTGAGCGGGATTGCCGACTCCTGGGACGCCCGTCGTTTGTTCCCGCTGTCCCCAGGGACTCTGGGAATAAACTAGAACGTCGGCCCTCTCCTGTCTTAGCCTACCTTTCTTGCGGTGGAAACTCCAAAAATCTCCGTGTAGGAGGGGTTCCGGGGAACAATGCAGCAAGAAGGAGCTGGGGGGTTAAAGGGCTTCTTTTAAAGTTGAATTTGCAAACTAAGCACACCCTAGGTTTGCTAGGGTTTTATGTTGCAATTTTTAAAAAAACAATATTTTCTAAAACTTGCTTTCTAAAATTTATGCAAGACTTTATGGAAGTATCAACAGTTGGATTTAAGAACAGGGTAACATCACGTATTTGTTGTTATTGCTGCATAACAAATTGCTTCAAAACTTAGTGGCTTCAGACAACTGTAAACATCTAACATCTCTCACAAAACTCTTGAGTGCTTTATCTGGGTAGTTCTAGCTCGGATTATCTCATGAGGCTGCAGTCATTTGAAAGCTTGACTGGGACAGGAGGGTTCATTCCCAAGGCCTCGGTTCCTTGACACCTGCGCCTATGTGCCTATCCACATCCACACCTATCCTGTCCACCCTTATCACTAAGCAGCGGGCTTCCTTCAGAGCCCATGATCCAGAAACAAAGCAGAAGCTCAATATCTTTACCATCTAGCTTTGAAAGTGACACAGCATCACTTTCTCAACATCCTACTGATTACATAGTCCAGCGTTTGTCAGTATGGAAGCATGCGCCCATGTGCTTGCTCAGTCATGTCCAGCTCATTGTGACCTGGTAGACTGTCACCTGCCAGGCTCCTCTCTCCATGGGATTTCCCAGGCAAGAATACTGGAGTGAGCTGCTGTTTCTTTCTCCAAGGAATCTTCCTGACCTAGGGATCGGACCCACCTCTCCTAGGGATTGGCAGGCATATTCTTTACTGCTGAGCTACCAGGGAAGCCCCTGTATACTTTGATCCTCCCCAAATTAGAAATCTCCAATAACCCCGGCATCACATTAAGGTGGCTGCCAGCTAAACCTTTTAGGAGAATAACAACCTAGATAAAATGGACTTTTGATACAATCACAGCCCTCACAGACCACCCCTATTATATACAACACTCTCCCTCCCACAATGTGATAACCACAGGAGAGGAACTCTGTCTTATTTACCCCTGGGTCTCTAGTGCCTAAAGAATGACTAGTACGTAACTGGCATTCACTAATGACTACCGTTAGTAATGATTATTTAATAGCTATTAGCCAGTTGGTTCCCCTGGTCTTTCAGGCTTAATGGAAGTCACCCTAAACATTAATAAACGAAAGTGACTCAAGCTTTCAATCCACTTACAGTAGAACATCCGCACTGAATCCCAGAGACTGCTGATAGGTGCGGTGAGAACAAACTCCATTTCTCCTGAGCGGAAGTCCCTGGAGCCTGATTTCCTGGCTCCTCTCCGAGCCTCCCTTCCCAGCTCCTGTATCAGCCACCCTCTCCCTGCTCAGCTTGCCTGGACTGAATGAATGGGGGAACTCTAGAGCATCCCAAGCACTTCCCCAAAGCATCTCTAACACAGATGCCTTGTGCTGCAGACTTTGGCTGCGGACTCGCAGTGTCTAGAGAGACTTCCATGAAATAACGTGACCCATCAAGGAGCATGAGAGGGAATATTGAGTTAATCAGATTCTTTAAAGTTAGTGGGGCCCAGCCAGCCTCTCCTAAGTTTTTTTTGGGGGGCCTCTTACTAGTCTCTTCCCGATGGGCCAGCATCAACTCACTCCTGCCCTCTGCCTGGGTTCCTGTTCCCATAGCCAGTATCATTAACATGCTCATGTGTGCCTCAGTCCTGGGAGTCCAAAGCTCTGAACTGAGACCTTACCTTTAGCATGGCCAAAATTTAAGGCTTCATAACTAACCTTCTTCTAAATGGAGGGAAGCAGTGGGTATAACAGTTTACTCTGTTCCCATAATGAATTAAATCCCTCCCCCTGCCCCACCAGCTTCTCTTTGGAAGACACAATCACTGTAGTCAATATTTCTGTTTTTTTTTTTTTAAATAGCAATTTTTCATTCTGGTTATATGTAGATATACATACATACCCTCAAGACTGCTGAGTATGTTTCTTTAAGATCTTCTGAGCTATTATATACTGTCATTTTGCAAAACAATTTGTTGTCCATGTAGTGACTTTAGGGGCTTTCAAAGATTGTGTGGTCTCAAAGACTATTTATCAGAGAAGTGTCAGAACTGAGTGAATCCCAGACATTCTGTGGACAGGTTGACTGAGGGAGAAGTTCAGAGGGCATTCCTGAGTGATTTGCAATGTCTCAAACAGAAATATAACATCTTCTTTCATCCTCTGCAGAGTCCGGAGCGAAATTCACACCTTTTTTTTCTTCCCATCACTTAAAATCAAATTCTCGCCCTTAATACTTCCTTTCAGAACTGCACCAAAAAAATGATGATGTCTTCTCATGCATATGAATTACCCAAAGTGTGTGAGAATCAACCCCATTGGAGAGTGCTAAAGCCTTAACTACATTTAAAGCTGCTAAGCCCTGATTAAGGCAAAGGTGTCTTTTTATTTTATAAGACATTTAAGATAGTTCACATCCCCTTGCACAGATGTACTGAAATCGATTGTGGGAGGAACTGTAAAGAAAGCATATGCTCCCTGTTTCTGTTCTTGAGCCAGGTAGGATGCTGAATTCTGATGAGAAATTGAGGCAAACAGTGGCATCTGTCTCCCCGCAGCACCTGTTTGGACACTGGGCTGGCACCCTTCCTCACTGTTCATCCCGGGAAAAGGGTGAATTTTCAGTTGAAACCTCATATTCAGTCATGGTGTCTTCTACAAACTACACAGACCTGCAACAATTATTTGCTGGAGAAGCAAAGCATAAAACATGACACTTTATTTTACACATAGAGGTGGAACAGATTTATCCTCCAAATAGTCAAACACCTCATGACCTCTCCTTATAGAAAAAGCAGTGAAAGTAGCTTCTCCTGTAACAAATTTCCACTAATTCAGCTTTTGCAGAAGCCAAATTCCAGGCTTCATTGCAGAGCTCAGGACATGAATTGAAGATACCACTAGGGGATGCTCGAGATCAGGGAATCCAGGAACTGTTGGCTGGGAAGAACTCAAAACGCACCCAATTTAATCTTAACAAACTAAGCATTTCACTTTGTGAGAACTGTACACTGAAATGGCCTGTGTCTTTACTATTTATGCTACAATGAAATTTTTCTATATGTTCTCAATTTGATAAATTTATGTACCCTTGTGATTACATGGAATTTCAATACTGGCTCCAAATTAAAGAACTGAGGTCGTATGATAAACACCAAGTATTTTAAGTACTTTATGCTCATGGACAAAAATCCCACTTACAGATTTTAGTTCTTTCCCAGGGCAAATTGGAGTTTGCAGACACTGTCTTAACCTGGGTCCTTCCCAAAAGCAGAGCTTGAAAAAAAAGACTTGGAGCAAGGATAGCTTATTTAAGAGGTGATCCGAGAAACAGAGGGGGTTCCCAGGTGGCGCTAGTGGTAAAGAACCTGCCTGCCAATGCAGGAGACATAAAAGATGCATGTTTGATCCCTGGATCAGGAAGATTCCCTGGAGAAGGAAATCCAGTATTCTTGCCTGGGAATGAAATTGCTGGTTTGTACAGTAATTCTATTTTTAATTTTTTGAGGAGACACCATGCTTTATTTTCAATGTCAACTGTACCATTTTACACCACCATCAACATTGTTCAAGGGCTCCAATATCTCCACATCCCTCCCAACACTTCTTGTTTTTCTGTTCAGTGGTAGTCATTCTAATAGGTGAAAAGTGGTATCTCATAATGGTTTGATTTGTCCTTCCCTCATGATTAGTGATGGAGAAGGCAATGGCAATCCACTCCAGTACTCTTGCCTGGAAAATCCCATGGACGGAGGAGCCTGGTAGGCTGCGGTCCATGGGATCGCTAAGAGTCAGGCAAGACTGAGAGACTTCACTTTCACTTTTCACTTTCATGCATTGGGGAAGGAAACGGCAACCCACTCCAGTGTTCTTGCCTGGAGAATCCCAGGGACGGCGGAGCCTGGTGGGCTGCCGTCTATGGGGCTGCACAGAGTCAGACGTGACTGAAGCGACTTAGCAGCAGCAGCAGCATAATTAGTGATGTTGAGCATCTTTTCATGTGCTTCGGGCAATTATTTGAGTTGTTTCTGTTTGTTGTTTTATAAGAGTTCTTTATATATTCTGGATATTAAACTATTGGGCTTCCCTGGTGGTTTGGAGAGTAATAATCCGCCTGCAATGCAGGAGACGTGGGTTTGATCCCGGGGACAGGAAGATCCCCTGGAGAAGAGAATGACTAACCACTCCAGTATGCTTGCCTGGAGAATTCCATGGACAACTCTGGTAAGGGACAGGGAGGCCTGGCGTGCTGCAGTCCATGGGGTCACAAAGAGTAGGACACGACTTACAGACTGAACAACAACATTAAACTTTTACTAGCTTTATGATTTGCAAATATTTTCACCTTTCCTTAGGCTATATTTTTAATTTCTTGATAATGTCCTTTAATGCAAAATAGTTTTAAATCTTGGTGAAGTTCAGTTTATCTTTTCCTTTGTTGCTCATGCTTTTGGCATTGTATCTAAGAATCCATTGCCAAATCCAAGGCCATAAAGATTTACCCCTATGTTTTCTTCTAAGATATTTATGGATGTAGCTCTTATGTTCAGGCCATCGATTCATTTTGAGTTAAAATTTGTATATTGTGTGAGGTAGATAATTAATTCTTAATTCTTCTGCTTGTGGAAACCCAGTGGTCCTAATCACTCCTAATTCTGTCCTCCCTTCTGCCTTACTTACATGAGAAGTTCAAGGCGACCACGCAGTAGTTACGTTTTGAAGTTTAGTGGAATTTGTGATGTCCCTTAGTAGAATAGTCCACCCTCCTTCCACTGCCTCCACTCCCAAGACTGCTAATTTGCCAGAACCCAACCCAAGTAGGGGCACAAAGCACACATTTCCCAAGTGGGCCCCTGAGAGCGACGGGAAAAGGAGCCAGTCTAGCTCCCACTCCTTGGTTCCCAGACCCATATTCAGCTGTTGGGAACAGAGGCTCAGTATGTGGCAGAGCACACGTGCTATAGTCTAGAGGATAGCACCCCAGCTGTACCAGGTACTGTCCCTAGCTTCGCCTTCACACAGCCCTGAAATACGCCATTCTGGCGTTCTCTAAGACCAGCTGCTTCTGGATGAATCTTGTTGTCATGAACCCATTGTCTACTGCCTTTGCTGTGAATCAAAACAGATCTCTTGGCTTGAAGTAAAGTTGCTTGATCTCATGCCAATCAACTAGGCCTGTGTAAGACCTTGGAGCGTTATGCTGGTGAAGGCGCTATGGTAGGGAAGGGACTCCTTGACTAGAGTAAGTGTCAGTTCTGGCGAGAACCACTCATTGTGTCCTCTATGGTGGAAGGGATCTCAGGTCATTAACTTCTCACCAGTGGCTGCCTGGTCTCCTTAAGAAATGATGTCATATTAAGGACACAGTATTGGTCTATATTAATGGCAAGTAAGGTATTCAGCAGTGGCAGTAGCCAGATCATCCTTAATAAGAGAGAACTCTGATGCTGGACCCACGCGCAGCCTGATCTTTGACACCGCGGCTACCATTCATGAGACTACTTATTGCCCAAGCATGAGGTGATTGATGCTGGCTCTGTAGGATGAATCTTCTTGTCTACCTAGCTGCTAAATGCCTCCTCTGCAGGAGATGCTTTTTAGGGGGCCTTTGCATAAATCCAAAAGTTTGGCCTGCAGGTGCCCATTTTGCACAGATGAGTATCACTGATTTTCCTTTAGCCTCAGGCTACAGTGTGGCTCAGCATGATGCTGTCTTTATTTAAAACTTTGATATTTTGCTCATCATGAATTTTTTGCATTTTTACTTTTTAAATATTATATTAACATATTTTTTATCTTGACTACTGATAAATTTTTCACCCACGATGAGTGCTGCCCTTGTTCCAGCCCCGAGGGCAGCAGTTATTCTTAGCTCAACTGGGCATGGGGACACCTCTCCCCCTCCCCTGCCCATAAGGCCACATCTTAGTCCTTTCAGGCTGCTATAACTAGGTGGCTTTTATAAACAACAGATGTTTATTCCTCACAGTTCCGGAGGCTGGGAAGTCTAGTATGGCGCTGGCACCTTTGGTGCCCAGTGACAGTGCTTTTCGGGGTTGCAGACCGCCAGCCTCTCTCTGTGTCATCACGTGGGGGAAGGGGCTAGGGAGCTCTCAGGGGTCTTTTAGCAAAAGAGCACTGATCTCATTCCAGTGGGCAGGACTATGCTCAGTAGATCTTTAATCCAATTGTCTGCTGGTTGGTGGGCTATGCTCCCTCCCTGTTTGTTGTTTGGCTTGAGGTGACCCAGTTCTGGAGTCAGGGCTACTGGCAATCTCCAGAAAAGACTTATGCCAACACTCACCTCCCAGGACTGCCGCCGCCAGTGCCTCTGTCCTTGTAACAGGCCACCACCGATCCACGCCTCCTCAGGAGACCTTGAAAAACTATGGAGAAGGTTCATAACATTGTACAGGAGGTGGTAACCAAAACTATCCCAAAGAAAAAGAAATGCAAGAAGGTGAAGTAGTTGTCTGTGCAGTTCAGTTCAGTCGCTCAGTCGTGTCCGACTCTTTGCGACCCCATCAGTTTGAGGAGGCCTTAAAAATAGCTGAGAAAAGAAGAGAAGCAAAAGGCAAAGGAGAAAGGGGAGGATATAGCCAACTGAATGCAGAGTTCCAAACAATAGCAAGGAGAGATAAGAAAGCCTTCCTAAGTGAACAATGCAAAGAAATAGAGGAGAACAATAAAATGGGAAAGACTAGAGATTTTTTTCAAGAAAGCTGAAGATACCAAGGGAATATTTCCTGCAAAGATGGGCACAATAAAGGACAGAAATGGTATAGACCTAACAGAAGCAGAAGAGATTAAGAAGAGGTGGCAAGAATACACAGAAGAACTATACAAAAAAGGTCTTAGTGACCTGGATAACCACTATAGTGTGGTCACTCACCTAGAGCCAGACATCCTGGAGTGTGAGTCAAGCAGGCCTTAGGAAGCATTACTACGAACAAAGCTAGTGGAGGTGATGGAATTCCAGCTGAGCTATTTCAAATCCTAAAAGATGATGCTGTTAAAGTGCTTCACTCAATATGCCAGCAAATTTGGAAAAACTCAGCAAGGCCACAGGACTTGAAAAGGTTAGTTTTGATTCTAAACCCAAAGAAGGGCAATGCCAAAGAATGTTCTAACTATCATACAGTTGTGCTCATCTCACACGCTAGCAAGGTAATGCTCAAAATCCTTTAAGCTAGGCTTCATCAGTACATGAACCAAGAACTTCCAGATGTACAAGCTGAATTGAGAAAAGGCAGAGGAACCAGAGATCAAATTGTCAACATCCGCTGGATCATAGAAAAAGCAAGGGAAATCCAAAAAACATCTTCTGCTTTATTGACTATGATTAAGACTTTGACTGTGTGTATCACAACAAACTGTGGAAAATTCTTAAAGAGATGGGAATACCAGACCACTTTACCTGTCTCTTGAGAAACCTGAATGTAGATCAAGAAGCAACAGTTAGAAATGGACATGGAACAATTGACTGGTTTAAAATTAGGAAAGGAGTATGTCAAGGCTGTATATTGTCACTCTGCTTATTTAACTTATATGCAGAGTATATCATGCAAAATGCCAGGCTGGATGTATCACAAGCTGGAATCAAGATTGCTGAGAGAAATATCAACAACCTCAGATATGCAGATGATACCATTCTAATGGCAGAAAGTGAAGAAAAACTAAAGGATCTCTTGATGAAGGTGAAAAAACTGGCTTAAAACTCAACAGTAAAAAAAAAAAAAAGCCATGGCATCTGGTCTCATCACTTCATGGCAAATAGATGGGGTAAAAGTGGAAAAAGTAGCATATTTTATTTTTTGGTCTCTAAAATCACTTGCAGACTGTGACTGTAGCCATGAAATTAAAATACATATGCTCCTTGGAAGGAAATCTGTGACCAACCTAGACAGTGTATTCAAAAGCAGAGACATCACTTTACCACACTGAATTTTCACTGGAAGGACTAATGCTGAAGTTGAGGCTCCAATACTTTGGCCACCTGATGCAAAGAGCCGACTCATTGGAAAAAACCCTGGTGCTGGGAAAGCTTGAGGGCAGGAGGAAAAGGGTGCGACAGAGGCTGAGGTGATTGGATGGACATGAGTTTGAGCAAACTGCGGAAGATAGTGAAGGACAGGGAAGCCTGGTGTGCTGCAGTCCATGGGGCTCCAAAGAGTTGGTTACTAGTTAGCAGCTAAAACAACAAGCAACAAATCTCATTCTAGAGGTTTGTTGGGCTCCACCCTCATGATTTAACCACCTCCAGAAGGCCTCACCTACTAACACCATCACTTTTAGGCATTAGGATTTCAATGTGTGGATTTGGGAGGACACAGATATTCAGAACATAGCAGGCCCTGAGTGTGAGCTGAGGGAAAAACGTCACTGCAAAGATAAATGATCATGAGGGTCTAGGCCACCTGTTCATGTAACTTGTATATATGTTCCCAGTGGACTTCCCCGGAAGAAAAGAAAAAATTTGTATTTAGTCGCTCAGTGTCCAACTCTTTGCAACCCCATGGACTGTAGCCCGCCAGGCTCCTCTGTCCATGGGATTCTCCAGGCAAGAGTACTGGAGTGTATGCTGCTCCTAAAATCACAGGGGCTGGGTGCACCAAGCCCTGTGTTTCTTTCTTGGTAGCAGACGACACAACATTTCTGCTACACGTTATTTTAGCTTAGAAGAGACGTCTGGCTTGTTCCAGACCAGTGGGACCACTAAAAACCTTGCCGATGTGGATGCACCCTGAATGCTTCTAGGCTTAATTTCTGCCCTTGGCATGTAAGTGGCTTCTCACTAGGACCTCCAATGCTTGCTGCTCTGCTTGGCACTCAGCAGGTCCTCTTGGCATAATGTCATAATAGGGCGCCACTGTGCTGTTCAGCGGAGAAGGCAATGGCACCCCACTCCAGTACTCTTGCCTGGAAAATCCCATGGATGGAGGAGCCTGCTAGGCTGCAGTCCATGGGGTCGCTAGGAGTTGGGCACAACTGAGAGACTTCACTTTCACTTTTCTCTTTCATGCACTGGAGAAGGAAATGACAACCCACTCCAGTGTTCTTGCCTGGAGAATCCCAGGGACGGGGGATCCCACAGAGTCGGACATGACTGAAGTGACTTAGCAGCAGCAGCAGCAGTGCTGTTCAGACTATACTAGAATGAAAAGCACACAAGTATTATTTTATACATGACATTTTGATTCTTGGTTTAAATAGTCATTTTAAGGAGAAGGTCTATGTAGGAATCCTTTCTGAGCCCCCTTGCTACGCCCCCCACCCCTACCCCGCCACTGACACAGAGTTCCAGGCACATGGCAAGGGGTCAGTAAATGTTGGATGGATGGATAGATGAACATATGAATGAATTCCATCTCCTTCGAACTCTTCCCAAGACATCAGTCAAGTTGCCATGTAAAGTAGATTCCCACAGGGTAAGAACAGCGACTCATGGTAAAATCCGAATAAGACCCATAGATTAGATTATAGTACCAAATCAGTGGTTATTTCCTGATTTTGATAATTGAACTGTGGTTGTATAAAATAAGGGCTTTCCTGGTGGCTCAGATGCTAAGGAATCTGACTGCAATGCAGGAGACCTGGGTTTGACCCCTGGATTGGAAAGATCCCCTGGAGAAGGGAATAGCTACCCGTTCTAATATTCTTGCCTGGAGAATTCCATGGAAGATAATGTTCTTGTTTTTAGGAAATATACACAGAAATATTAAAGAAGAAAGGGAATTCCATCTGCAATTTATTCTCAAGAGTTTCAGGAAGGAAATTTTCTATCTATCTATCTATCAGGAAAGAATGTTTTGTTCCAAAACAATTTGGAAGTATGAAAACATTTGGAGAATCTGAGTGAAGAATATATAGGAATTCTTTGTTTTATTTTTGCAATTTTTATGTAAATTTGAGATAATTTAAAAAATATAAGCTAGAAATTAATACATTAATAATTTTAAATAGCAATGTAACCATTTATAGTTTTATTAAAATCAAAAACAAAAAAAACAAATCCAACAAAAACAAAGAACATACCCTTGAAGGTGGATATAGAACATCTTCATTTGCTGAGAGCTAGAAGCTAGAAGTGGACAAAAAGCCCCAAAACAATCCACTTAACATGAATACAAAAAGATGTGTATAAGAGACAGGCCCTGGAGTCAGGCTGTGCCACCCCTCCCGGTGAGTCACCAGCCGGCCTTCCCTCCTCCACTTCCTGCATCCTCACTGAGCCCCATCCAAGCCAAATGTGGGAATTCCAAGGGGCCCTGGCAGGAGAGAGCACAGGCTGCCTTGGCTCTCACAGAGAAGCAGGAGAAAGTGGACAAAAAGCCCCAAAACAATCCACTTAACATGAATACAAAACATGATTTGGTTATTATCTTCAAAATTAAACCTATCAACTATTGAAAATAAGTTTATTTTCAATATTTTCCTTAAATTAAAATCTAAATTATACCTCCACTCTGCTCTAAATTTTAAGACAAAGAATGAATCGACTATGATTTTTTATTTTTTATTTATAACTTTATTTTATTTATCTTGCTATATATTTATCTCATATACTATTTACAACTTTTATATTTTTATTTCTGTTTCATTTTTAGGAGTAGATATGTGAGGCTTCAACTATTTGACATACAAATAACACTCTTTTGAACTCCTATCACATCAACATCCTTCTTTTGATCCTTATCTGGTCTAACAGCCAAATGCTCGAAGGCTTTTCACATGATTCCAGACTCTCCCTACCATCATTTTCATCAACTTCATGAAATCCTTCATCTTTGCCAGAATTTTCAGTCTCACTTCCTAAATTATTTGCATCCCATGTTAATTTTATTGGTGTACATTTAGAACATGCTACAGTCAGAGCAAGATGCTGACATGTGGCAGGGACTCTGGTGTTAAGAAAAAAAGAAGTTTGAGTGGTGTGTGTGTGTTTATACATTTGTGTGTGTGTGTGTGTGTTCTGTTCCCTTGTAGCACATATCTGCAGAACTCTGAGGTCAGGAGGGCTCCTCTCCCTAAGTAGATTGGGCCTCAGGGCTGTGGAATAGTGGAGGGGACTTTTCTTCTGAGGAATCAGTAGGAAGTTTAGCATTCACCCAGTTTCCTTGTAATTCTAACTGGAGTCAGGGACCCTTAGGTCTGATGGCTTCTGTTTTCTGCTGGAGGTGATAGGGGAGAGAAGTGGAGACTATTGTAAAAGGCGAGTGGCTTCTCTGATCTGACAGCTCTAATTGTGTAGTTTAAAATACTCCTAATTGGTTCCTGGGAGTTCTTCAATTTTTAACACTCAAAAATTTTTAACACTCAACATTTTTAACACTCAAAATAAGTGAAGGTTGGGGCTTTTTAAAAGGTGGTTTTTAAAAGGGAGGCCGCAGAGGGATGAATAGCCAGAGCACAGAGGATTTTGAGGACAGTGAAAATACTCTGTATGATACTCTAACGGTAGATACGTGTCACCATACATTTGTCAAAGTCCTCAGAATGCACAACACCAAGAGGAAACCCGAATATAAACTGTGAACTCTGGGTGATAGTGATGTGGAAAGGACCACACTGCTGCTGATGCTGATGAAGGGAATGGCTATGCACATGGGGGCATGGGGTACGTGCTTCGCTCAATTTTGTTGTGAACCTAAAACTGCTCTAAAAGAATCGTCTTAGAAAATGGAAGCATATTTTAAAGTTATTTCAGTGTTCAAAATTGGAGACAATCAACAGAGCCACCTCTGACTGTGAGTTTGCCAGCTCTGGGCTGTGAGCATTGTCTGTGATTACTTCTCTATGCCATCTCATCTCATGAATGGAAAAAGTAAAATTACTTTATTTTGCCAAGTACTGCCTTTGGCCATTTGACGTCGAGTTTCTCCTTCCAATCCCTTGGGGGTATTGCTACAGTGGACAATTTGTCAACATCACCCTGGCCCCTTCTGTACTTAAAGACTCCCTCTGAGGGGTAACCTAGGATACTTTCTGCCCCATCAAGGTCTGTCTTCTAGCTACACATCCATCCCAGGCTCCTTGCCCTCGCCATCGTCCATGTCCCTTTCCCTGGTGCCTTGGGACTTGCTGAGGTCCCCATACTCAGAAGCCAACAGGGGACTGGGGTGGGCATGTGACCCCATCTTTCTTTGCAGACTTCCTCCACTGCTCAGGACGCACCAGCATCCTCCACCTTTAGATAAAGATTGCACTCCATCTCTGTGTTCATGTCCACAGACACCCCTGGCTCCCAGGAACACACACCAAGCCCTCAGAGGGGATGTCAGCTCACTTCCTCTGCTGGACACACAGTCTTGAACTCAGCCAGCACTCAGTGGAAACGAGGTGGGGGCCCTCTTTTCCTGCCAGCATCCGGATCCCTACATGGAACGCGCTCTGCTAGAGTTTGGGAGGGCTGGGGGAAGCATCTCCCTCTGCCTCCTCCCACCAGAAGAGGGGAGCTTTACCCTCTCACCAGGGTCTCACTGATGACTCACTGAAGTCTCACTGATGACTCCTAAGCTCAGTACCTGACATATGAGCCTGGGGCTTACAGCACAGGGCCAAGGTCCCAGCTGGGCAGCAGGGAAAGAGCCATCTCACAGATCAGAGTCCTTGAGTGGCCAGTGCCCTTTCTCCTGGACAGAGATTTGCCTGGAGGCCAAATCTTCTTTACCTTTTGAACAACGAGACCTCCAGGTAACAGGATGCTTAATGGCTTCTACCATGTCCTTTTGGCCCTCGGTGACACTAGAAATTGTCCTACGTGCAATGGCTAAAGCGACTGCAGCCTATACTGTCTGCTCTGGCTCTGGGGCCACCCTCTTCCGTGCCCCGGAGCTGACTGGCCCCTCTTCCCTTTTCACCCTAAGCAGCTGAACAGGTGGCTGAGAGGGAAGTCTTCTCACCCAGAAGCCTGCCACACCCCTTGCTTCTCAAGGGGCAGGCTTTTGTTGCTTGTTTTGAGAACTTGGAGATTGCTGTTCAAAGCCCAGGAGAACAGGCAGGAAGCATGTTCCTGCTGCCTCCCCTTGCTCCTTGTACAGAGGCAAAGATGAACCCTGGGTGGGCAGGACTTCCCTGGTCACCGGTCAGAGAAGCTGCAGCAGTGAGGTTTCACTGAGGCCAGTTTCCTGAACGCCTGCCTGCCTCCCCCTCCCCACGCAGGGGCGTGTCCATACACAGCCAGTGCCCTTCAGGTGCAGACCCCAAGGTGGAGGCTGGAGACGGCACCACTGGGGACCTGGCTGAGTCGTGACAAGGGCCAGCCCTGTCGTTAGGCCAGCTTTCCTAATACATGCTTAGGGGCAAAGGTCTCCTTTCATTATTTTGCTTTAAAGTAACCGAGATCAACTTCAGCTATAAGCAGTTACTAGAGTAATACCCTTTGATCAAGATAGCACCCCCCCACCCAGTTGAGTCTGATGTGTTGTCCAAAACCCCACCGTTCTGCAAGTACTTTCTTGTAGAGATCTGATAGCTCCCTACAGTCTTATAGATCTGACCTGAAGGAGGCAGCACCGTCACCCAAAGGGCCCCTAACAGCCCATTAGCCTGCATTGTTTACTTGACTAGATGCCTGTCTCATAGGATCCTAAAAGTGCTGGACACAAGAAAGGTGCTTTCCATGGTGTGGAAAGAGGTGGGATCTGTAAGTGGCAGCTTCCCAGGGAGGACAGAACCTCCAAGCCCAAGGAGGGAGCTCTCCCAGAACCCATGTGCAGGGTTGCCCACTGTGGCTGGAAAGGTGGGGACTGGGATTGGTGAAGGCCAGGAAGGACAAGGCCTCATTCATTCATTTCTTCAGCAACATCCCTTGTTACACATCCCAGCTGTGTGACTGTAGCAAGTCTCTCAAACACAGTACCTCAGGCTCCCAAGGTCCAGGGAGAGTCAGGGCAGCTGGGGCCAGGTGGTGGACCAGGCTAGCAGGGCCTTTTGGGCCACAGGGTTGGGGCTGTGGTGTGCTTAGCTGCTCAGTCGTGTCCGACTCTTTGTGACTCCATGGATTGTAGCCTGCCAGGTTCCTCTGTCCATAGGGATTCTCCAGGCAAGAATACTGGAGTGTGTTGCCATACCCTCCTCCAGGGGATCTTTCCAACCCAGGGATCAAACCTGGGTCTCCTGCATTGTGGGCGGATTCTTTACCATCTGAGCCACCAGGGAAACCCAGGGTTGGGGTTTGGGCCTACAAAAAACTGATCAGATAAGACTTTTAAAACATGGCCCAGCTGTGTGAGGAGCAGGAACCGTGAGGAGTAAAGGACTGGGGTGAGTGTCATCCACTGAGTGGATGACTGTATTTCCCCTAGATTCCCTGTTTTAGGTCTCATCATGGTGGTATTAGGAGGCTGGGCCTTTGGGAGGTGATGGGGTTAGAAGAGGTCATGAGGGTGGGGCTCTTCTAATGGGGTTTGTGCCCTTATAAGAAGAGGGAGAGACATATTCTCTCTCTCTCTCTTTCTCTGCCTTCCTTCCTTCCTTCCTCCCTCCCTTTCTCTCTCAGCTACATGAGCAAGAAGGTGGTGTCTGCAAGCCAGAAAGACAGTCCTCAGCAGAACCTGACCACGGTATCCTGATCTCAGACTTCCAGCCTCCAGAACTGCGAGAAGTACAATTCTGCCCTTTGAGACCCCAGCCTGCAGTGTGGTGGTGTGGGAGCTGACTGAGATGGGAGGCTGGGGGTCTGGTCGACTGAGAGATGAGGGAGGCTTGGGGCTGCAGGGTGGGGAGGAGAGCAGATGGGGTACAGGACACACGCTGTAGGGTGTACCCACCTGGTAATGGTTTGGGTGATGGGAGGGGAGGAAAGGGGCGTCAGGAGTGACCCCTGGGTTTGGGCTGGGGCTGTAGGGGAGTGGACATGCCATGTTCTGGAGAGGGCAGCAGGGGCCGTGGGATCTGTTGTGCAGGGTTTGGCTTGGGAGCAAGGAGGGGCCTGAGAGGTAAGGGGCTGTAAGGAAGGTGGGGAGTCACTGAGGCTGCACAGAGGCTCTCCAGGAGAAGGCAGCAGTCAGTCGCCACAGTGAGGCCTTGCCTGTCAGCCTGCTTGCTGAATGCATTTCCCCCACCTGCCTTCCCCCCGACCCGCGTGGCTGCCCAAGTGGTCCCTCTGGGTCAAGGGACTCTCTTGGCTGCCCCGCCTGTGCGGAGGGGCCTCAACGTTGAGCCATTGCCCCCAGCTCCACAGATGCAGGCTGCGTTCTCGAGGCTTTCCTCCGTGTTCCCAGTCCTTTACTCTGCATCCCCCAGCCCCTCATCCCCGTCTTCTGGCTGACACAAGAGCTGAGTGTGTTCCTGTCTGTTTCCCCAGGAGGTGAGTTCTCACAGCCCAGGGGCCATGCTCTGAACAGAGGGTTTTGCCTCTGAACAAAGGGTCAGGCACCCGGTAAATGAGTGAGGAAATTTATTGAATGGCTATGTGAACGCATGCTGTCAGCGCACGAGATGGGCAGAAGGGGCTGAGTCACCTGAAACATCCTCTGCCAGTCAGAACAGCCCCTCCAGGCAATGCTTTCTGCCTCTGAAGGTGGTGAGCAGCCTCTCAGGGTTGGGAAATGAGTGAGGAGATTCTTTCAATGGAGGGAAGTCAGACTGCACACAGGCCTTCCCACCCCGGGGCCTCCTTGCATAAGAACAAAGCAAGAACAATGATGGTGGAAAGCTGAAGGATTGACTGACATAATTCCAAAGTTTGGCACTTAATCTGAAAATATTTGCCAACCCATTATGGAGAACAATATTTGCAGCTTAAGGTGCTCACCCTCCACACTCCAGAGTGTGAAGATGAGCCTCTACCCAGACAAAGATGCGCTCGTTGCCATCAGTGCAGATTGACACGGGGTGACGGTGGGGATGCTGACTGGTGACGTCTCAGTCCCACTGCCTCCCCCGGGGCCACTCTGAGAACCCGGCTGCAAAGACAGTGGGATGCAAGTACAAGAAGATTCACAGGCCAGAGGGCCTGGTGGGCCTGGGTGTGGGGTGCTTTCTAGGCCCCCAGCTCTTCCTCATGACCGCCCACACACATCCTTTTCATTTCAGGCCCCTGGACCTTGGTAACCTAGGGGTCAGGACATCTTTACAGCCACACCCAGGGTCTAGCCTCTCTTGGGCACAGTCTGTGGCACCTCTAAACCTTCACTGTGGCTGGGGGCGGGCACGGAATGTGACAACTGGCCCCCGGGGCAAGGTCTGGGAGTGGGAAGAAGGCTTCCTTCCCCAGGAAAGCTGGTGTGCTCCTGTCAGAAAGAGCAGCAGAGGCCGGGTAGCAAACCTGCTCCGTGAGGGGAGGAGAAGGAAGAGAAGGCTGGCTGCCTCGCCCAGGTCAACCAGCTGGCTAGGAGCCAGGGCTGGCCGACCCATCAAAGGACAGGCACACAGAGTGAGAGAGACCTGAGCGCTTGGAGCCCAGAGAACGAGAAGTGAGGCAACCGCAATGAGTATGCGTCCAAAAAACTACCCTCTACTCCACCCTTATCCTTCAATCAACTAGATTTTTTTTTTTTTTTTGAGGAATTATGAGAGTAATCTAGGGAAAGCATCTCTAGGGGTGAGGCTGTCCAGTCCCACAGCCTGGAACCTTGGTGTCTTGGCTCAGCTGCGGGCTCAGCATGGCCCGTGTCTAGAGCAAGTCTCTCCTTCATCCCGCCCGTTCCACAGGCAGGGACTGGCTTCCTGCTGTGGGTGCCGAGTCCCGTGCAGGGAAAGGTCCCTGCTGTCACAGAACCCAGCTTCTGCTCGGGAGAAGAGACGACCGGAAGAAAAACGGTAATCCAGATGATGATACCGGCAGGGAAGAAAAGAAAATAAGGTGAGAGAGCCGGGCACTTAGGGGCAGGAGGTCTGGGAGGGCCTCCCTGCGGAGGCAGCATCTGTACTAAGCACCAGATGGCAACAAGGAGCCAAGAAAGGATCTGGGAAGAGGGAACGGCCGGAGTGAGAGCACCGCAGACAGAGGCACGGGGCTGGAAGGTGGGGCGCTCTGGGGTGGCCCCTGCTGCGTCTCTCTCAAGGACCTCTCTGGCCTTTGGCTCTCCATGCCGATAGGGGCTCCCTGAGCCCCCAGGGCACCCAGATCTACACGTGGTGGGGGGTGCGGTCAGAGACAGAGGCTGGGCCAGCTCCCCCGGTACTGTCCTGAGAACACACACACAATCACTTCCGTTGCTGATCCTCAAACAAGAAAGTAGATGTGTAAGGCAGATGAACAATACACCGTTGCAGCATTGTCAAGTTGGCGAAGTTTGCCGTTTCTTACCTAGTCCATCCCCTTTAAATCCTCGGCAGGCAGGGCAGGAGGAGCCTGGGAGGCTCGTCGATTCTCTGATTTTAGGAAAGAATCTGACCACCCCAGGCTCACCAACAGTCTTGAAAGTGACCTCTGGTCAGGCCAGCGGTGGGGCGGGGGTGGGAGGTGACCATAGTGATGTTTTCCATGTGTTGTTGCTAATTATAACCTGTCTGATGTTTTGATGCACACGTGGAACAAAACCGCTGAAAGCTTTAAAGCACAACACAACCATGGTTCCTAAGGGAGAGAGAGGGAGAGACAGGAAAAAAAAAATTAGAAGCAGTCTTCTGTAAATGAAGAGGCCTCCATGACGGCCTGAAAATGAGGAGGTACCAAGATGGAACAGGCTGGAGGGTGGATTTTAAGACATCGGTTGGTAGGCAGGCAGGGAAGGGCCTGGGGGTCACAGAGCCTTGTCCAGGCCACTGACATCCGCTTCCTGGCCTCTGCTCACCTCCTCAATGCTGAAGGTCGTGCCCACGTACAAGCCTACCTTCTGCTCAGAGAAGGCTTGGACTTGTTCTCAGGGCCCCCCCAGCATGCTCACCTGCTCAGGAAGACCCATTACCTAAGACGTCACCAGGCACAAGACCCAAGGCTCTGGAACATGGGCAGAGACTGCAGCAATGAAGGGAGAAGGTGTACAGGGACACAGAGGGCTGCCCAGCCTCGTCCCGGGCCACCTGGAACAGATGTGGAGCCCAGCCCTGGTCAGCAGCCTCTGCGGTCCTCAGGGCAGAGCCAGGCAGCTGGGCCGGGGCCACTTTGCAGGTGTCCTACACAGCTCTTAGCATGCCCCTGCTTGCATATCTGTGAAACGGGCATGTGCTCTGTGCCCTGCCTGTCTCACTGGGTCTATCCATCGCTCAACACTCAACAAAGAACACCTACCATGTGCCCAGCCTGAAGGCCGAGGGAGAAATGGGTGGATGCGTGCTATGAAGAGGCGCCGCGGCCTCCCCAGCAGTCGACAGGAACCGGCTTGTGACAGTGTCCCGCTTTCTCACCGCCGCTCTGTTTCCCCCAGGTCCTGGACCTCACTTTATGGGTAGCGGCTGAGCACAGTTTGAAAAAACGGTATCACCCCCAAGCCAGCACAGGGCCTGTCACAAGCTGAAGCATGTATTTCCTTCATAAAGGATGTCAGTGTTTCAGGAATGCGAAGGTGTGAGGAGCAGGCGCAGGGCCTGTGCTCCCAGGGGAGACCCAGGAGTTCAGGAGGAAACAGGCTCGGATGTGATTCCAGGCTCTTCACGATGAGCTGGGCTGGGTCATTGTGTTTGGGCCAGCAAATGTGTCTCCTCTGCTCACCAGCCTCTGCTGGGCAGGGCCTTAAAAAAAACAGGAGACCTCACAGGTCTTTCTGGAGTCCAAAGATACTCCAAGACTCCCTCGCCTTTCCATATCCAGAAAGGCTTGGCTCCTGATGGCGACGGCCCAGCCTTGTCCACTTTCCCCCAGGCAAGCGCCAGGCCACAGTCATCCACGTAGTTCTCAGCCCCGTCAGACAGAGTTCTCAGTCCCTGCAGATAGAGTTCCTGTTTCCTAGGAGGTCACTGGATCTCTGGCCTCTGTCCAGGCTCACTACCTTCCAAGCAAAGACAGAGAAAGAGCGGGACTTAGAAGGCAGTGAGCTGTTCCTGGGGTTCTTTTTGCCCCTGCAGGCTTCTGGTGGGCTTGGGCAGCCTGGGCTGGGAGGTTGGGGGTTGGGGGGGCAGTGAACTCACCCAGCTTGTCTGTGTGGGAGTAGGACCTGCATTGCACACTCTGGTCAGGGGCCCCTCCGATTTCTGTTCTGTGTTTTTACTTCCTGATTATTTCATATACGGCCTTCTGATGGACTCATTTACTGGGAAGCTAAAGATACTCTTATGCCTAAAAATAAACCTGAACTGCTAAAAATTCAGCACTTCTCTCCCTCGCCTCCACCAGCTGGGCCTGTCTGCTTTTACTCCAACACCATCAGGAGCTACAAACAAGATTTACAAAAGTGAACAAGTTTACATGGGCCTGATTAGCAGATTCTCTTTTATCTTCAATTTGCCAAAACATTTTAGAGATGCTATTACTGAGACTCACTCTTTCTCTCCTTTCCGTCTTTTCTTTCTTCCTTCTTTCCCCCTTTCCCCTAACCACTTCAGTTTTGTGACTTGCGCTCTTTTATTTTAATATGTGGGGTAAGTTTTAGATAAATTCAGCCTTCCAAAATTCCCTCCCTCTGGTCAGCTGCACCTCCTTTTCTTATTTCAATTATTTTAAGAGACTCTTCTGGTTTCTATGAATACTGTGCTGATTGCCTGAAGGCCAGTTAAGAATAAACCTGCTAAACCAATAAATTACACTCACCCTCATTTCCAGAGAAACCTTTTACATAAATATCTGCCATAGAAATAAATCAGATAAATTAATAAGGACTCCCTCCTCCCCCGAAACCAAACAGTGAACAGTAATGGTTATCAGACCAGTTAAAAGAATAAACCTATTAAATAAATAAATTTGCTCTACACCAATTTATGTCACCAATGTACTTAAGGGGAAACCTTTTAAAGGAAGAGATTTACAATGCACACACACAGATCTCCACTGGGCATGTGTAATTACGCATAAGAAAGGCATTACTTTTAAAGTGGATGAATGGGCCATACTTTTTTGATTTACTGTTAGAAACAGAAAAATGGTAATGGCATGAAATAAGCGTTTGCAAACCCATTTCGGAAGACAGGAAATGCTTGATTTACCTAGGGTACCCATCATGTTCTGTATTTCAGATCGAAGTAGATAAATGGCAAGGCAAATGGATATTTGGGGGGAAATCTATAGCCTTTCTGTCAACTCGGCAAGTTAAACGTTTGGAATAAAAATGCAGAGAGTGTCTATGTGTGAGGAAGAAGCCATGATTCATCAGCAATCCAGCAAGTGGAGTTGGGCAGTGCTTACCTGGGAAGGTGAGGATTTCTCGAATGGGAGGGGCCCCAGGCCTTTTCCAATCCCTGATGTCTTCAGGTATGAAATCTTGTGTCTGACTCATCCCACCTTCCCTCCTGGCCACCTGAACACAGCCCCCAGTGCTGTGCCTGCTCTGATCTTTTTCTTGCACTTAAAAACCCTGCCTGTGCCTGCACCCCATCTGAAGAAGGGATGGACACCCTGTGCCATAACTGGGCATTGTTTTCAGGGAGGCCACGTGGAGCCATGGGCCTCACTGATCTATGCTGTGCGCAAACTTTTATTAAATGCCAACTGCGAACATTTACCTGTGGCAGTGGCTGCTTATGAACTCCTACACAATTTCCATATTTCATACAACTCAGTATTTCCCAAGGCAGAAATCAGTTTTCTAGAAACTAGCCCAGGACCTCAGGAGCCATGTCTACACTCAAACAGAGGGTTGAGACTAGAGTCCAAATCCTAAATATTTCCTAAATAGCAGCCCTCTCTTCCTGAATTACCCAAGTCACTTCAGGAATTATTTCCTCTGTTTGTTTTACCCTTTGGCTCACAGCCTCAGGGGAAGACCTTCAGGCTGGGCAGGATGGAGGCCCTCATTTCAGTCTTAGCCTGGCTAGTCACTGGCTGATCAAAGTCACCCTAAGCCTCAGTTTTCACATCTCCAAAATTAGTATAACCACCGCACAGCCTCTGGTGATTAAATGAAATCAGGATTAAATGAACTTACCGTGTTGGGCAGGCAGTAAATGGTGACAATATCTGTTTGTTGGTTTTCATCATCAGAGACATAAAAGGTATGACCAGGTGACAGGCCTACCTCTGTCTTAGCTGCTCAGAGGGCCCAGAAGATCTAGCCTCCAGGCTCTGTCTCAAGGAGCGTATACTAATTCTCATGCACAAGAAAGAAAGAGGAGACGCACGGTGGTATTGTTAGCGCCTGGGTGGCTCAGAAAGAAGAATGGAATTGAGTCAGAGAGAGTCAGGGCAGAGAGAGGAGGGCATTCCAGGCAGCGGGGACAGCCGGGCAAAGGCAGCTGGGAAGGAACAAGGGAAGGAGCAAAGGATGGAGGGTGTCTGGAGGTGAAGCACCTGACTGTCAGGGAGCCTCAGGGCTTTGGCTCAGAAGATGCTCTTGAAAGAGTTAACGTGAGCCCTCTCTCAGCCACCGGAGGAAGCTTGGCCTCTTCCAACTTGGCCACTTCCATCGAGCAGTCAGATCAGCTGCCTCCCCGTTTCTCTCCCTGCCCCAGGACCACCCTGTATGAAGGTTTTCCCTTCACTCGGCCAGAGCCTGCCCTGGTTCTGCCTGCGAAATTCAGCCCCCGGGAAGGTGCCCCACTCATGCTCAGGGTCGGTGGTCCGACTGGGGGGATCCTGCCTGCCCACACCCCCATGGAAGGGCGTGCTGAGGGCACGAGAGGGTTCAGGAGCTGGCAGATTTACACACTCAGATGTACTAAGATCTTTTGACCGGCTTAAGAATAAATATGGCCCAACATATTGTCGTTTTTATGGATATTTACAACCGAGGCACTTTGTAAACCCAAGAACTAATATTTCCCAGAGGAAATCTGGCTCTCAATTCTTGATAAATTATTGGAAATTCAAGCCAGCCCCAGCCTAGGAGTTTCTCTCATTTTTTTGGCTCCACAGGTCAGGCCTAAGACCAACTTAGACTTGTCTGGGGCTGAACCACTGGAGGGGATGAGCAGCCTCGAGGCACCTAGATGGTAACTCCAGTGGTAATAATCACAGCTCTCCTGTAGCAATTATTAAGTCCCAAGGATTCTTCTAAGTCCTTCTTCAAGTCTTAACTCATTTAATTGTCGCAACAAACTATGTTGTGGGTGCTGGTATCATCTCCATTTCACAGATGAGGAAACTGAGGCAGTAGGTTACAGTAAGATTCAGGGAGGGCAAAGGGTAAACAGGAATGCAAGTTCAGTATATTGGTAGGTATGCTTTCTGTTGTAAGCTAGAAAGCCCAAATAAAACTGACATTTAAGCAAAAAGAAAGAAACATATTAGCTCTTGTAAATAAGTGTCTAAGGAAGTTTGCCTTCAGGCAGTTTGGGGCAGGAGCCTCGCTAATGTCATCAAGTTTCCCAATGCCTCTCGGCTCCCTGTATGCAGGTCAGGAAACAACAGTTAGAACCAAATATGGAACAACAGACCAGTTCAAAATTGGGAAAGGAGTACGACAAGGCTGTATATTGTCATCCTGCTTATTTTATATGCAGAATATTTCATGCAAAATGCTGAGCTGGATGAATCAAACAAGCTGGAATCAAGATTGCTGGGAGAAATGTCAATACCTCAGATATAAAGATGATATCACCCTAATGGCAGAAAGTAAAGCACTAAAGAGCCTCTTGATGAGGGTGAAAGAGGTGAGTGAGAAAACTGGCTTAAAACTCAACATTCAAAAAATTAAGATCATGGCATCCAGTCCCATCACTTCATGGCAAATAGATGGGGAAAAAGTGGAGGCAGGGAGAGACTTTATTTTTCTGGGTTCCAAAATCACTGCAGATGGTTAATGTAGCCATGAAAATAAAAGATGCTTGCTCCTTGGAAGAAAAGCTATGACAAACCTAGACAGCATATTAAAAGCAGAAACATCATTTTGCCAACAAAGGTCCATATAGTCAAAGCTATGGTTTTTCTAGTAGTCTGTACAGATGTGAGAATTGGACCATAAAGAAGGCTGAGTGTCAAAGAATTGATCTTTTCAAATTGTGGTACTGGAGAAGACTCTTGAGAGTCCCTTGGACTGCAAGGAGATCAAACCAGTCAATCCTAAAGGAAATCAACCCTGAATATTCATTGGAAGGACTGATGCTGAGTTGAAGCTCCAATATTTTAGCCACCTGATGCAAAGAGTTGACTCATTGGAAAAGATCCCAATGTTGGGCAAGACTGAAGGAGAAGAGGGCAGCAGAGGATGAGATGGTTAGATAGCATCACTGACTCAATGGACATGAATCTGAGCAAACTGCGTGAGATAGTGAAGGGCAGGGAAGCCTGGGGTGCTGCAGTCCATGGGGTCGCAGAGTCGGACATGACTTAGCGACTGAACGACAACAACAACAGCCCAGGGTCCCTCTGCTCACCTGGCCATTCTCACACTGGCTGCCTATCTTGCTGTAGGGGCCTCAGACTTGAAAATCCACCGCCCCTCCCCCCCCATTCAAATGGAACAGGAAGGGAAAGTGAGGACCTTGTTGTGGGAGGACGGCATGGGCCCTGGGGCTGCCCACACCAGCAGACGTCCCCTCGCCAGGCCCAGAGTGGAGTCACCATCACAGGAGGCCTGCCATTGTCCCAGCAGGGCAGTCACCTCCAGCACAGGGACAGGGCTGCGGTGCGGTGAGCCGGGTGTCTGCCCCCTTCCCCAGTCCAGAGGCCCCTTTCCCAGAGGGGGCCAGACCAGCCGCTCCTTCACTGCCTGGGCTCCTGGGGAAGGTGGGGCAGGCACTCTTGAGACCCAGATGCCTCTGGCAGCCAGCCTGCTCCATAGCCACGCACAGAAGGAGTCCGTGGGTCTGTAGGGGCAGATAGGAGGTGTTCTCTCAGTTCTGTAGCCACCTGACCACGAGGCCTTCAGCAAAGGGATTACTGTCCGATTTCTTTGGTTATAAACTCTTTCCCACCCGCTTAACATGTTGAAATCAGAGTGCATCTTAAGATCGATGTGTGCCTGGCTTTGTCTTTTATTCTCCCAAATCTGGTGCTGTCAATGGACTGTTTTATAGCTTATGACACAAAATGTCACTTCAAGTCCAGATGCCACACAGAGGAGGGAGATGCATGCAAGTCTGAGCTGGAAAGAGCAGGGAAGAGGTGACCGACACCCTCACAATGGGGCTTGGTCCACAGGAGGCCAGGGCCACTTTGAGGCAGTGCAGGGCAGGCTCAGGCCAGGGCGGGCATCACGGGCACCTGGGTCCCTTAAGCCCCAGGGGCTTGCTCCGTGAACACAGCAAGGACAGCCGTCCCCGGCGCGCTGGCCGCCCCGCGGCTCACTGCCTGCCATCCCGGCTGTGCAGAGCAGGCGCTTCCTCCCCTCCAGGGCTGTTCCAGAGAACAACAATCCAAAACAAACAGCCAAACTCAGCAGACATACTTTTTTGACAGCTTGAACATTAAAAAGGGAAAAAAAAAAATAAAGCCAACAAATGTTCAACAAAGCAAGCGCTCTGCCCGCAGCACTCAGGATGGGGACTCCGTGCCTCGCTGGTGGGGCCTTGGGGGCCCCGGTCCTTTGAGGCCCTGGCTGTGTGGTGGTGCCCCGGCAGGCCTGGCTCCCGGGGGGTCTGACACTGGGGCCCTGCCCTTCCCAGGGGGGTGTGGGTCTGCGGCCTGACAAGGGGGCCTGGAAGAGCTCTCCTTGCTGGATTCTGGCAGGCAGAGGAGGAGACAGGCAGGGAAGTGAGGAGATGGTACATTGACCGGGATGCAGGCACCTGCTGGGCGGAGCCCCACAGTGCCCAGGGAAGCAGAGTCAGGGCTGCCCAACGCCAGTCTTCTCGCTACTCCAACTGAGAGGCAGCGGGGGCTGGGCTGGGGGCCAGGGCTTGTCAGAGTTCCAGGATGGGTTGTACCGTGACCCAGAAGGTAATGCCTGCAGACGCAGGGACCAACTGGAGGAGAGGAATAGCGTGGAGAAGGAGCATGCTGCTGGGGCTCTGGGCACAGAACGCAACAGGAGCAAGTTCCTGAAACAGATCCAGGCCTGGCTGGTGACGAGGACTTACTGGGGCACCAGCCCCAAATTTAGGGTAATGTGGTTGGGAGTGGGCTGAGGCTGTACAGGAACAGGGTTCCCAGCAGGGGTTCTGCCTCTCTGAACAAGTGGAATTTCTTTACATGGGTCTGTCCCTGGGTTGGCTAAGGGCTGAGTTGTGTCCCCTCCAATGATGGGCAAAGTTTTGTTCATATGAATCTGGGAGAATAGAGAAAATGGAGGGTTTTGGAATTTAGATTGTAGTGATGTTTGAGATAAAATGAGAATACATCCATTTTAATCTTGAAGTTTAAGATAAAGGGATTGTAAAGATTTAAGCTACATGTTAGCCCCATTCTTTTCTTTAGCCTATAGCACAAGATGTTGAAGTCCTTACCTTCAGTAAAGTCCCCAACATACGAACAGTTCTGTTCCAAGAACTTTGTTTCTAAGTCGAAGAAAATTAGCCTAGGTACACAACTAACACAGTCAACTATACAGCAGTGTACTGTATCAGGTTTATAAACCTAAAATAAATAATACATAAAAAACACACACACACAATAAAGAAAACATTTTTAATCTTACCACCAGACAAGTGAACTCACTTACGTAATTGGACCTGCAAACACACATTAGCGTCTCTGAATGTTTGCAACTTGAAGGTTCATATGTTGGGATGTACCTCAAAATGTGACTGTATTTGGAGACAGAGTTGCTTTTGAGGTCTTTAGGGGGCCAGCACCCAGTAAGACTGCTGTCTTCGTAAAAAGAGGATGTATGGCCACTTACACATAGAGCTGCTACTGCTAAGTCGCTTCAGTCGTGTCCGACTCTGTGCGACCCCATAGACGGCAGCCCACCAGGCTCCTCCGTCCCTGGGATTCTTCAGGCAAGAATACTGGAGTGGGTTGCCATTTCCTTCTCCAATGCATGAAAGTGAAAAGTGAACGTGAAGTCACTCAGTCGTGCCCGACTCTTAGCGACCCCATGGACGGTAGCCTACCAGGCTCCTCCGCCCATGGGAGTTTCCAGGCAAGAGTACTGGAGTGGGTTGCCGGGGACAACTAAACAAAGACTCAGGCCATCTCCATGTGAAGATGAGAGGCTTCAGAAGAAATCAACACTGCTGATATCTTGGTCTTGGACTTCTAAACTCCAGAATTGGAAGAAAGTAAATTGCTCTTATTTAAGCCACCCAGCCTGTGGCACTTCGTTATGGCAGCCTTAGCAAGAAAAATATAGGAAATTCAGAGGCTTCACAAAGGGGGCCTGGAGGCATGTGGTCCCTTCACACACACCCTTCCCTCCTCTCACCTCTCCCTCACCTGGCCAGAGCTCGGTGAAAGCCCCAGGCTGTCTCAGCTAACACCAAAGGAGCTCCTCTCCCATTTACTCTGCTTCCCACAGGGACGGGGTGGCGGGGGAGGTGGGGTGGTAGGTCAGGGGGCAAGCGAGCTCCCAGCCTTCCACAGCCCTTGTGCATAAAGTCAGCCTCATCGGAGCCTGGACATCCTTTGTGCCAGGGCTTCAGCCACGCTTCACAGAGCCCAGCAGGGAGAAAAGGCTTTCACCTCCCTTGTCTCAGACACTGCGCTTCTATTAATGTAACCAAACTGAGCACTGGTTCTCTCGACGGTCCTTGCTCTGTAGACACACACTGGCCGCTACAGCTGAGCACTTCGCACTCCACTTTACACGCGTGTCTGTGACGGAGCATGTCCTCCCCTCTGTGTCACACACTGGGCTTTGGGGCCCAGAGGTTTGGCTTTACGTTTTGTCCTTTCTAAGTTGGTTCGTGTGACTCTGCGTCCAGGAGTGAGCACAGCTGTGAGCTTCAGCATCGGGGGCAGGGGCGGGCAGGCGCTAGGAAGCCCCTGTGCGCACGTCTCCGGCAAGTCTGCATCCGCAGGGTCGGTCAGTGTTTCTTGAACAATCTCAGCGGCCCCCGCCGGGGCTGGCCCCTCCAGGAGTCTTCATCAGTAGGAAGAACTAGGCCTCGTGAGCTTATTTACTTTGCGAGGCTGAATTTGCTCCTGTTAAGTCAACAGTTACTTGGTTCCCTTGAGATCCAGTTTGGAGAGGAAAGATAGAGTAATGCTGCATCCGTCCCCTTTGGTGGTTTTCAAAATAATGATTTAGTGAGACTGCATCCTGCAAAGGCGGGGTGACCATATGATTTATTGTGACTTTATCGTGCAAACTAGGACACGTGTGCAAATAAAAGGGCAATGGGTACAAATCAGAACACTCAGCAAGCCTAAACACGTGTTCATCCTATCCAACAGTAACTGTGAGGCTTTGTTTTGTTGTAAATGTCATTATATAGTCACAGACATAAGCACAGTTCATCGGTTTCAATTCACTGTAGCCTTTATTCTCACTGATTGCACCGTCTTTGGCCAGTAGCAAATCAACACCTCTAAACACCTATCCTCTCCCTAAGACACGAGTGAAAACATAGGCCCGATGTGCTATATATTTTTTCTAAGTACAAATGCAAAGTACTTGGAACTATTAAAATAAGCACCACTGGCCCCCTGCACTGCCAAAACTTAGCCATGCGTTGCCCTGGTGGATCACTGAAGGAATCGGGGATCTCCATGAAGTTAGGAGCTGACTTGAGGGGTGACTTGGGGGCTACACAGCCTTAAAGACCTCACAGGCAGTCGGGGAGGAAGGAGTCATCCATTCTCTAGGACCTGGGCAGGCTGCTGGAGGGTGGGTATCGGGGGAAGGGTTTCAGCTCCATTCTGAAAGTGCACTGAGCTACTCAGCACTGGGCCATGAGGGGACCAGCTATCTCCACGGCCTCCCCATCACTGTAGCCATGCAGACAGCCTTCCTTTGGCCAGCCCCTCCCTACAGGATGAGGGTTCTACCTCGCCAGGGGGATGAGTCCACCCAAAGCCCAGCCCCTTCCTGACCACACCCTGGGACTCCCTACCCAGACAGCTCGTGGCCTGAGTGGGCCTCAGGACTGCACACTTCTAGGCCAGTGATTCCCAAGGGGCTGGGAGGAGTGATTTTGCTGTCCCCCCACCCAGGTGGCGCTAGTGGTGAAGAACCTGCCTGCCAGGGCTTCCCTGGTGACTCAGACAGTAAAGAATCCGCCTGCAATGCGGGAGATCTGGATTTGACCCCTGGGTTGGGAAGATCCCTTGGTGGAGTACGTGGCAACCCACTTCAGTATTCTTGTTTGGAGAATCCCATGGACAGAGGAGTCTGGCGGGCTACAGTCCATGGGGTTGCAGAGTCGGACACGACTGAGCGACTAAGCACACAGCCAGTGAAGGAGACTTAAAGATGCTGGTTCGATCCCTGAATCAGGAAGATCCCCTGGAGAAGGAAATGGCAAGCCACTCACATTTTCTTGCCTAGGAAATCCCATGGACAGAGGAGCCTGGCAGACTACAGTCCATGGGACGGCAAATAGTCGGACACGACTGAAGCAACTGGGCACCATGCAGACGTTTTTTCATTTTCACAACTGGAGGAGGGTTGACATGTAGGCTGCGTACATCCTACAGCGCACAGGATGGGCCCACAACAACGGTGGGGCCCAAGAGGGCAGCAGTGTCCCGGCCAAGAAGCTCTGCCCTTGGCCCCAAGGATGTTTGTGGGAGAGAAAGTGAACACCCAGCACCCCAGCCTTCATGCACATAAGTGGGAGAACACAGGATAGAGTGGAGGGTGGGAAGGGAGGGTAGGTGAGCGGCAGGTCAGGGTCGCCATCCAGGCGGCCATGCTCCAGCGTGAAGCCCCCAAATCTGAGATTTCTAAAGTGGAACCTGGCCCTCCAAGTCTTTGTGAAGTTATATTCATCAAGAGTTAGGGGTGTAGAACACGACTTATTAATATTTAAGCATTTAAAAAAAATATTTTAAACTTAAATATTTGTAACTTGTAACTTAAATATTTAGGCATGTGGTATATGGCCTCTGCCTTAAACTCTTGCTCTGGATAAGGACTTGTGAAATACCCATTCTCAAAATCTGCTGGGCCACAGACCTGGGAGAGTGAGGAGCGGGCCTGCACGGGGCTCCACGGTCCCTTTAGGCAGGGGTTTGGTGGGGAAGACTTTGAGATTCTTCTGTCCCCAGGATTCATCACTTCTTGAACCCTGACTCTGTAGGCAACTTGCTAGGTGCGGGAGCAGCTTACAGTCAGTCTAGGACAAAAGCTGATTGATGATGCTTGTCACCAAGAATGTGAAAGAGACGGTGGGCCCCTGTCAGAGCCCAGGGCTGGGGCCCATGACTCTGGGGACTTCCAGGCTGCTTCCTGCTGAGGCCTTACCTCAGGCCACGTGGGCCTTCACGTGGCCATTCTGTCTTCCTCTACCCACAGAGGGAATCTCCCCTTTTCAGACCAGATTTGGGCACTGCCAGAATCACCCTGGGGAGAGGTGTCCGCTGAAATCTGGGTCCAGACACACAAAGCAGTGACCTCTGAGATCGCCAGTGTGCCCATTTCACAGATACAGAAATGAGGTTCCAAGGTACAGAAGGAGTGGCAGGGGCCTGGTTTAGCCAGATTAGCTGGCTCCCATTGTGTTGTACCTCCTGCAACATCGCTTCCCATCCAGCTGTCCCCAGGATATGGGTGGGGAGAGCTTTCCCAAACAGCAGCATTCTTGAATCTCCCAGGGCTGGTCCGGCTTTGCTTCACTAGAGAGCCACTGTTAGGGTCCCCTTTTCTTTGCCTGGCCTGTTCCTATCCCTGGCCCCATGAGGGATGGCCCTATCCATAGGGGGCACAGAAGATGGGCTTGTCAGGGGCTTTACCCCTCTGTGGGCCCTTCTCTCCCCACTGGAAGGCCTTTCCCTTTTTTTATGCAAAGCCCTTCTTTGCCCGATGCCCACACATCCCAGGTCTCAGCTTTCCTGGAGCTTTTCATTGGGGAGCAGAGGTCAGCTGTGTTACCACCACTGACCATCAGAGGGCGCCTCGCCCAGCGACTCCTAAGAAAGGTGGCATGCTCAGAGTGGGTCCTTTTTCCAAGGAGCCAGCCCATAGCATCTTCAAGAAGAAAACAACTAGGAGAGTAACATGGAAACTTGCATTATGCTATGTAAATAGATAGCCCATGGGGATTTGCTGTATGTCTCAGGGAATTCAAACAGGGCTCTGTATCAACCTAGAGGGGTGGGATGCAGAGGGAGATGGGAGGGAAGAGGTTCAAGAGTGAGGGGACATATGTACCCCTGTGGCTGATTCATGCTGATGTTTGACAGAAAACAACAAAATTCTGTAAAGCAATTATCCTTCAATAAATAAATAAATGAAAAAAAAAAAAAAAAAAAACCAGAGAAATTGCATTTCAGCACAGATTTTGAAATACAATAATAAATAATATTTGTAAGCAGTCACCTTGCATCAGACATTGTACATTATCTCATTTAATTCAAGAGTAATCCTGTGCAACATTTTCTTCCTATTTCATTGTAGAAGACTACTATTGTAAAAGTGCTACTTCAGTGGTTAAGAATCTACCAGCCAATCCTGGGGACATGGGTTCAATCCCTGGTCTGGGAATTAAGTTCCCCCATGCCATGGGACAACTAAGCCTGTGCACCACAGCTAGAGAAAGCTGCAACGAAGACCTAGAGCAGCCAAAAGTTTAAAAAGAAAAACCCTAGATCTCTGAATGTATACCCCCCGACAGCTCCCTCCCCACCTCCACTGCCCCCCGCCCCCACCATGCCCACACACACACATTGGCCTGATGGGAGCTGTCAGGACTGCTTGTCAGTCTTTCTGTTAGGTGTTAAACCTCTCTGACCAGGTCCACACCTGGTGCCCAATTTTGCAAAAGTTAAAATTAGGCTCCTCACAGAGAGTCCCATATCAACCCTGTTCTGTGGCCAGGCTCAGGCTAAGAGGCAAGAGTTCCAATTCTGCCCCTAGAGTAAGAATGTGAGCTGACTGTGGGTGTGGGACCCCAGAGAGGAAGAGTTGGCTGGGGATGAGAGGCTAGGAGCAGGGTGGGGAGCAGCTGAGCTTTGCAGTAGGAGTTAGAGTCTGACTCTGGACCCCTCTGTGTGGACTCAAATGCCGCTTCCCAGCTGTATGGCTTGGACAAGTTAATGAACCTCTCCGTGCCTCATTTTCCCTTTTGTAAAAGTGAGGGCAATTGGAATGCCTCTTCAGGGATTCAGCATGGCCAAGCAGGGAAGTGCTTAGCATGGGTGTCAGCATGTGATAAATCTTAGTTCTACTCATCATTATATATGGACATATGTACCATCATTATATTTGGGCTGAGCCTTAATAAAGGGGTACAAGAGGGACTTCTCTGGTGGCCCAGTGGTTAGGATTCCACACTTCCACTACAGGGGAAATGAGTTCAATTCCTAGTCAGAGGACTAAGATCCTGAAAGCTGCATGGTAAGGCCAAAATAGAATAAAATAAAAGAGTACTAGAATCTGCCAGCCAGAAGGAAGAAGACACAGTCTGGGTGAAGCCCACAAAGGTGGGCTGAGTATCTGAGTGAAAGGGTAAGGGCATCAGAGCTGGAGATGAGGTAGCTCTCCAGAGTCCTGGGCTCTCTTGGTTGTGGGTGAAAAAGGAGGCAGCAAGGGGCTGCCCAGGACTCCCACCCCGGCATTCCCCTAAGCAGCTTGCTGCTTCTTCTCTTTCTTTTTCAAAAAAAAAAAAGCTCATCTTGCTATAGTATGCGGCAGCCAGTAAAAGCACGTTAATCTTTAACGTGTTAGCAAAACAGCCTCCAATCTGAATATTGGCTCTTCCTTCCATCTGTGGCAGTTTGCACAGATTTTTTTTAGAGCAGCAGAATGCCTCATCTAAGTGCCAGCCGGTTGCAGGCCCTCTCCACTGCCACAGAGTAACCCCTACCCTGAGGGTGAGGACCAGACCTCTTACCCCAGCCCCAGTCCTGTCCACCCCCTCTGTAGAGGGGCTCAGTGCCCGTCTCAGCTTTGCACACGTGGTCGGATTTGTGGATTCCAGAGACCAGTAAGGCCTTCCCTGGTAGCTCAGCTGGTAAAGAATCCACCTGCAATGTAGGAGACCCAGTTCAATTCCTGGGTTGGGAAGAGCCCCTGAGAAGGGAATGGCTACGCATTCCAGTATTCTGGCCTGGAGAATTCCATGGACTGTATAGTCCATGTGTCGCAAAGAGTTGAACATGGCTGAGTGACTTTCACAGACCAGTAAAATTACCCCCCAAACCAACTGAAAAATGCAGGATTTTGCCAAGGAAAGCTATTTGAGAGAGAGAGAAAAGCAAACTATAATCCAAAGTCTCCTTCAATTCATCAAAGAAAGGAAAAATTGACATCAAAAGGAGAGGACAGAATTAAGACTAAAAGGTTTTTGAACAGATTGAGCTTTATGGAAGCCCACCATATTGCCTTTATTTTTCTCCTTTGGGATTATAAATAACCCTGGAGAATCTGCACCAGTGAACCCAATGGGGATTGGTGAGTCCACACCCTAGGGGTGCCCAGTGGCCTGAACCTGAGCCATCTGGACTGGCCCCTCCCAGTCCACTGTCCCCTCCAGAGAGAGAACCACAGTCGAAACTCAGTCCTTGGGAAATGTAAGTTGCTCCAGAGCTTGTCAAGTGGCAAAGAATCAAAGAAGGAATAAATAGCAATATTTTATAAGTTTTAAAATGCTATTTTAACACAAATACCAGAGCAATTCTAGCATAAATCAACAGAGACACCCAAAAGTATGTTTGTACAAGAAATGTAATAAGCTGGTATGAAAAACAGTGTCAACTGGTGCAGATGGCAGAAAAAGCCAATATTCAAATGTATGCTGTTTTACTAACACATTAAAGATCAACATTTTGCTACCTGCTGCTCACGATAGCAGGATTAAAAAAACACACAACACACACATATACTCACGCGTGATATTCTAACCCAGAGAATGAAAGATTCTTAAAGAAATTGTCAAGCATTTTCTATACTTCATCTGGTGGTTTTAAAGCTTCCATGGTTCAGAGAAAAATTTGCATCTGAAAATGCAGCTTTCTGCATATTGGCCTGATGTTTGAGAAAATTAGACAAGGGGGATGAGAAAATATCAGTGCTGCCACTCTCGACGCCCTCCTGGATTAGTAATAGGAACAGCGGGGACAGAACCACCCTAAACGTGTTCTGACTCTGCCTTTCTCTCCATGCACAGCACAGGCTATTTTCAGGGTGTTTTCTCAGGCACTGTAGCTCTGGGAGCTCCCAAAGGATTCTGTGAAGTGGGCAGGGTTGGGGACATCAGCACCTCACTGTAACTGGGCAAACTAAGGCTCAGAGATGGTGAATCGATGGACAAGGGATCACAGAGCCTAAAGGAAGCAGATTAGGGATGCAGGCAGAGAACGTCATCCAGCAAGGATGCTGCCAAGGAATTCTCAGCTGTCTTGTGGTGTTTTGCTCTTACACCAAAGGGTCTGAGAATCAGGCAGCCTGAGTTCAAAGCCCGGCTCCATCTGACCTGCCCTTGGCCAGGTGACCTCACCTTTGAGCATCCATTGCTTACCCTGAGGAACGAAAATAACAAAATCGTTCTAGTTAGGGGTGGTGTCAGTTCAGCAGGGGCCGGACGGGTGTGAGCAGGGCCTGGCTCTACCTAGAACAGAAAGAGCAAAGAGCTGGCCCACAGACGGTTTGTTCGGTGTTTTTAAAAGTTTTGAAACATGTTAAAAAAAAAAAAAATCTAGGGTTTTCACTTAAAGATCTTGACAAATCCCTGCCTGGCGACTAGCAGCCTGGACTGTGAGGGAGGTGGCGGACCTCGACAGGAAACGCTGAGGGTAAGGGCTGGGCCAGGGCTCTCAGCCCCACTGCCGGGCACAGGCAGGGAGGGATGTGCGCCACGGCGGGCTTCGCAGACCCAGGAGGCACCGCTCCCCCAGGAGACAGCGAACCTGTGACCACAACCTTGCTTGTTAAAGGGTCTTTGCAGATGTAATTAAGTGAAGGCTCCTCAGATGAGGAGATAGCTTCACTCCCTTAAGCTGACGGGCTCTGTATCCAAAGAATGGTGTCCTCATAAGAGACAGGAGAGGGGATAACGTGGGGAGAAGATGATGTGAAGACAGAGGCAGGGACTGGAAGGATTCTGCCCCCCCAGCACCGTCAAAGGGAACACAGCCCTGTTGACACTTGGCTTTCTGACTTCCAGCCTCCAGAATTGAGAGACGACGTTTCTGTGATTTTTAGCCACCAAATGTGTGATAATCTGTTAAACAGCCTCAGGAAACTCACGTGGGCGTGGCCAGCAGCTCAGAGGCTGGGTGGTGGGTGGCCCACAGGTGCCCCTCTGGCTTCACCAGGGCCTGACCCCCTTGGCTCAGACTCTTAAGAGGCTCCCGTGGCCCCCAGCGCAGTCTGCAAATCTCTCGCCGCTCACATCAGCCTGTGCTTCCTGCCCTAATGGCGAGTCGCATCACTTCCAGGGCACCAGGCTCCACCGCCTCCCAGCCCTGGCCTGCGACACTCCTCTCCCCACCCCCACCTCAGGGAAGTGGACCCTGACCTCTTTGCTGGCCCCTCTCAGGCAAGATCTGCTTCTGCTTTTCAGGTGTCAGAGCCCTAGTACCCAGCAGAGAGCCTAAAATGTATGAGGAAGAAACCTCTGTGGGAGTCCCAGCTGAGCAGAAAGGGAGGGGGGAATGAGGTGATACAATGTTTTACCCATTAAATTGAAGGAAATGTAAAGTATGATAGTATCAAGTCTTGCAAAGGATATGGGAAAACACTCACGTATCAATGTGGGAGTATAAATTGGTATCTTTGAGGCAGCTTGTGGCATCTTTAAAGAAACATGCTCAAGAACCCAGCAGTTTCACTCTTCATAGCTACCCTGGAGATATTCTAAACAGAGAGCAGGGCAATGACCTCACTGCAGCCCATCGTGAAAGTGAAGGATTAGAAGGTGCCTAGATGTTGATGCTGGGAGGGATTGGGGGCAGGAGAAGAAGGGGACGACAGAGGATGAGATGGCTGGATGGCATCACTGACTCGATTTACATGAGTCTGAGTGGACTCCAGGAGTTGGTGATGGACAGAGAGGCCTGGCATGCTGCGATTCATGGGGTTGCAAAGAGTTGGACACGACTGAGTGACTGAACTGAACTGAACTGAGATGTTGATAGAGGGCCCCGCTAAACAGCCAGGGTGAGGTCCCTGGGAGCAAACAGGATGCAGCAGTGAAGAAGCACAACATACGATCTTCCCTGGTGGTCCAGGGGTTAAGAATCCATCTGCCAGTGCAGGGGACACAGGTTCGATCCCTGGCCCGGGAAGATCCCACATCCCACCGGGCAGCTTAGCCTGTGCACCACGGCTACTGAAGCCTGCTCGCCCTAGAGCTGGTGCTCTGCAACAAGGGAAGCCACGGTGATGAGAAGTTGGTGTACTTCAACTAGAGAGCAGCCCCTCCTGGCCACAACTAGAGAAAGCTGGTACACTGGTGAAGACCCAGGGCAGCCCCTTCGGCGCCTGCCACCCCCACCAAGAAAATAGAAGAAGCATGAGGTACACCTGTCTGTGCTGATACACCACTGGGCTGGAAACAGTTGAAGAATCGCATGCATAAGACTGTATGTTTGTTTTTATTAACTTTTAAAAAATAAAACCAACCCCACAAAGTAATTCTACCAATCCTCTGGGCACTGATTCTATGACACTATGATTTGTAATAAGAAATAAATATTTGGTTTCTCCCCTTGTTTGACACTTGGGGTTTCTCTGGTGGCTCAGATGATAAAGAATCCACCTGCAATGCGGGAGACCTGGGTTCAATCCCTGGGTTGGGAAGATCCCCTGGAGGAGGTAACTGCAACCCACTCCAGTATTCTTGCCTGGACAATCTCCATGGACAGAGGAGCTTGGCAGGCTACAGTCCATGGGGTCACAAAGAGTCGGACATGACTGAGTGGCTAAGCACACTTGTCTGACACAGAACTCCTAAAATTTCCTAAGTGTGGAGAGCTATAAAGCTGTCTTTTGCTGTGTTAATGAATGACTTTTGGAAGGCCCCTAGGTCACCTGAGGGTGGGAGCTGATGGCCAAGGGAACCAGCCAAGTGATTAGAGGGTGAGAACTTTAGGTCCCACTCTCTGACCTCCGGGAAGGGGAGAGGGGCTAGAGGTTGAATCAGTCACCAATGGCCAATGATTTAATCAATCTTACCTTTATAAATAAAACCTCCAAAAGAAACCCTAAAAGGATGGGTTCCGGTTCAGAGAGCTTCCAGGTTGGTGAACACGTGGAGACGCAGGGTGAGTGGCACCCTCAGAGAGCATGGGAATTCCATGCCCTTTCCCCAGACCTTGCTCTGCCATCTTTTCCATCTGGCTGTTTCTGAGTCATATCATTTTATAATAAACTGGTCATCTAGAAAGTAAAATGTTTCTCTGAGTTCTGTGAGCCACTCGAGCAAATTAATCAAACCCGAGGAGGAGGTCGTGGGAACCTCGTTCTATAGCCAGTCAGTCAGAAGCACAGGTTACAGCGTGGACTTGGCGCCCTAAGTGGTGGGGGCAGGGGACGGGCAGAGGAGGGAAGGGAGGGTTGTGGGAGTGAACCCTTAACCTATGGGACCTGACGCTGTCTCAGAGTAATCTTGTTAAATTGTAGGGCGCCAGCTGGTGTCAGGGTGTTGCTCGTGTCCCCTGCCCCCAACTTTTACAGAGGTTGGAAACTGCACAAAGAACCTTTCAGGTTCACAGTGGGGAGGGACTTTGCCCCCGAGGGCACATGTGCCAGTGTCTGAAGGTAGTCTTGGTTGTCACACTAGGCAGGAGCTGTTACTGTTACTGGCACCAACCTAGTGGAGGCCAGGGTTGCTGCTAAACATCCTATGAGGCACAAGATGCCCCTCCGAACACAGAATCATTGGCCCCAAAGGCCAATAGTGCCAGGTTGAGAAACCCAGCTCTAAATGCAGGGAAGTGTCTGCAAAGGCACAAAGCGAGCTGACGACAGAGGTAGCCTGGGGAGTTTGGGTGCTGATCAAAGACAACTGTAATTCCTCTGGGTAATATTTTCACTTTACTTCCTCAGTTCAGTTCAGTCGCTCAGTCATGTCCGACTCTTTGTAACTCCATGGACTGCAGCACGCTAGGCTTCCCTGTCCATCACCAACTCCCAGAGCTTACTCAGACTCATGTCTATTGACTCAGTGATGCCATCTAACCATCTCATCCTCTGTTGTCCCCTTCTCCTCCCACCTTCAATCTTTCCCAGCATCAGGGTCTTTTCAAATGAGTCAGTTCTTCACATCACGTGGCCAAATATTGGAGTTTCAGCTTCAGCATCAGTCCCTCCAATGAACACCCAGGACTGATCTTTAGGATGGACTGGTTGGATCTCCTTGCAGTCCAAGGGACTCTCAAGAGTCTTCTCCAACACCACATTTCAAAAGCATCAATTCTTCAGCACTCAACTTTCTTTATAGTCCAACTCTTACATTTATACATGACCACTGGAAGAGAACTCATTGGAAAAGACTCTGACGCTGGGAGGGATTGGGGGCAGGAGGAGAAGGGGACGACAGAGGATGAGATGGCTGGATGGCATCACTGACTCGATTTACGTGAGTCTGAGTGGACTCCAGGAGTTGGTGATGGACAGGGAGGCCTGGTGTGCTGCGATTCATGGAGTTGCCAATAGTCAGACACGACTGAGCGACTGAACTGAATTGAACTGAACTGGAAAAACCATAGCTTTGACTAGACGGACCTTTGTTGGCAAAGTAATGTCTCTGCTTTTTAATATGCTGTCTAGGTTGGTCATAGCTTTTCTTCCAAGGAGCAAGCATCTTTTAATTTCATGGCTGCAATCACCATCTGCAGTGATTTTGGAGTCCCAAAAAATAAAGTCTGATACTGTTTCCATTGTTTCTCTTCTATTTGCCATGAAGTGATGGGACCAGATGCCATGATCTTAGTTTTCTGAATGTTGAATTTTAAGCCAACTTTTTCACTCTCCTCTTTCACTTTCATCAAGGGGCTCTTTAGTTCTTCTTCGCTTTCTGCCATAATGGTGGTATCATCTGCATATCTGAGGTTATTGATATTTCTCCTGGCAATCTTGATTCCAGCTTGTGCTTCTTCCAGCCCAGTGTTTCGCATGATGTACTCTGCATATAAGTTAAATAAGCAGGGTGACAATATACAGCCTTGACGTACTCCTTTTCCTATTTGGAACCAGTCCATGTCCAGTTCGAACTGTTTCTTCCTAGAAGAATACATTCATGTACTGTCGTGTAAGTGAAAAGACAGAGAGAGAGAGGAAGAAAGGAAGGTCAGTGGACCTTGGCCTGTCCTGTCTCCCCTGGCCCCTCCATGTTTCCAGGGCAGCAGGGAGGTTGTGGGTGGGAAGTGCCAGGGGCTTATTTTTGCCCCCAGCGTCTCACACTCCTGTCCACAGGGCCTTGGGCTGGGGCTGGCTGGAAGCACCCACCTGCCCCATGCAGTCATCCCAGGGAGAGCCAGCACTGCAGTAACACCAGCCCCATATTAGGTTCTCACTTTCCCATAATGAATGTGACTTTCAGCAACTTTGCTGATATTTTTAAAAACAGCCTCTTTCACCAAAGCATCATTACCAGCAAATTTCTAACAGCTTCCAAACAAACTTCATAAAACCACCTACAGCTCCTGGTACCAAAGCTCCTCCATCTTCACAGGCAGCTACAGAATTCTCCTGACAATTAGCTGGGAAGGAATGACATTTGTGGTGCCATTTGAATGCTCAGCACAGACTTCTGGTTCCAGCAGCTACTAAGACCTGGGACTGGGGAAGCCCGTGGGCTTTTATTATATTGTTGTTAAGCCCCTGGTTGATACTTGAAATTGGCAGTAAAGCTAAGATCCCTTCAGCCTCATTGTACCTTAGACCTTTCTGTTATTACCCAGTTTGGGGGGTCACTACCAGACCTTTATCCTGTGCATCTACATAGATGATAGGTGGATAGATGGGTCGGTAGATAGATGAATGGATGGATGGATAAGTAGATAGATTTGCAGTCATAGAAATTGTTTTCTGGGGCTTGTTTCCAGCACCATGGCACCATGTTGTTCCCCAATTTGCCTTTTACCCTCTTTTGTGCCTTGAAGGTCCTTCTTTGGCTTTCATGTATTATTATCACATTGTGTCTTGAAGCAAGTGGTGAGTGGGAGCTGGAATTGGTCTTGCTCACTGGCCAGACCTGCTGTGTCAGTCCAGAGGCAGGGATTTGCCTTTCTAGGCTCACACAGGTACCACAGGGGTTGGCTGGCCTCTGAAAGCTGTTCAATGCCCTACAACATGCAGAGATCACACTTTGAGCAGCTGAAAATCTAAGGAGTTTCCATCTGTTGGTCGTGCATGAATCTACCACATGCATCCTTGTTTTTGCCTCCCTGGGCATATGTGTCTCCAGGCAGATACACTGAGCTTGCCAGAGCTGCCACAGAGTGGATCTTTTTTGAGTCTCCACCATCGTGTGAGGAAGGCAGCTTGGGGGATTGTAACTCATGGGCAACAAAGAGGACCCTGGGACTTCTCTGAAGTCAGCTGGTGAGTGAGCAACGGGACTGGGGCCAAGCCCGAGGCACTAAGCTCAGGGCTGGCTCCGCTGCTTTAGAAAAGCAGCCCCAGGCTGGAGCACAGCTTCCGAGCTACGGTCCCGGTTATTCATCACAGTCCCAAGCCTGGGGACTCATGCCTGCTGTGGCCATTCTCTCAACCTAGCTTATCCCACAGCCTTATCCATCTGTCTGTCTCTCCCTCTCTCTCTGTCCATGTACTCATTCACATTCTATGAAACCATTGGTCCATCTACCCATCCATCCACCCATCCATCCACCTGTCATTCATCCATTTATCCATTTTGAATAATTCACTGAACAAACAATTATCGAGTACCTACAATGTACAAGGCATTATATGAGGCACTGGAGACAGAGCAGGGAACAGACCCCTGAATTCATGGAGTCAGCCTTCTGGGGGTAGGGAGGCCACAGTAAACGAGATGCTTCTGTAAAGCACAAAGTCCTATGAAAACAACACAAATGATGTCGGGAGGGGAGGGAGGTTAGGAAAGGACTTGCTGGGAGTGACACCTCCCGAATGTGGAGAAAGGGCCAGTTGTGTAACAGTCTGGAGGGAGGGTGTTCCAGGCAGGGGAACTGGGCTTGGAAGACGCTCAGCATAGGCTGGGAATGGCATGAAGGGCCGGTGGCTGAGGCGTGGTGTGGAGAGAGGACACAGAGAGGCCAGTGGGTCTGCTGGCCCAGGAGGAGCCAAGCCTGGAGCTAAACTGGGTGACAGTGGCCTCAGACATCACCTCTTCAGGGCCATCCTGCAGCGTCCCCACTCTGGAGTCCTAGATCCGTGATCGTGCTTTACCCCGGCCACCACGTGGTGCAGCGGATGGGCGAGTATAATGTGTCTCAATCTTCCTAGAAGAATACATTCATGTACTGTCGTGTAAGTGAAAAGACAGAGAGAGAGAGGAAGAAAGGAAGGTCAGTGGACCTTGGCCTGTCCTGTCTCCCCTGGCCCCTCCATGTTTCCAGGGCAGCAGGGAGGTTGTGGGTGGGAAGTGCCAGGGGCTTATTTTTGCCCCCAGCGTCTCACACTCCTGTCCACAGGGCCTTGGGCTGGGGCTGGCTGGAAGCACCCACCTGCCCCATGCAGTCATCCCAGGGAGAGCCAGCACTGCAGTAACACCAGCCCCATATTAGGTTCTCACTTTCCCATAATGAATGTGACTTTCAGCAACTTTGCTGATATTTTTAAAAACAGCCTCTTTCACCAAAGCATCATTACCAGCAAATTTCTAACAGCTTCCAAACAAACTTCATAAAACCACCTACAGCTCCTGGTACCAAAGCTCCTCCATCTTCACAGGCAGCTACAGAATTCTCCTGACAATTAGCTGGGAAGGAATGACATTTGTGGTGCCATTTGAATGCTCAGCACAGACTTCTGGTTCCAGCAGCTACTAAGACCTGGGACTGGGGAAGCCCGTGGGCTTTTATTATATTGTTGTTAAGCCCCTGGTTGATACTTGAAATTGGCAGTAAAGCTAAGATCCCTTCAGCCTCATTGTACCTTAGACCTTTCTGTTATTACCCAGTTTGGGGGGTCACTACCAGACCTTTATCCTGTGCATCTACATAGATGATAGGTGGATAGATGGGTCGGTAGATAGATGAATGGATGGATGGATAAGTAGATAGATTTGCAGTCATAGAAATTGTTTTCTGGGGCTTGTTTCCAGCACCATGGCACCATGTTGTTCCCCAATTTGCCTTTTACCCTCTTTTGTGCCTTGAAGGTCCTTCTTTGGCTTTCATGTATTATTATCACATTGTGTCTTGAAGCAAGTGGTGAGTGGGAGCTGGAATTGGTCTTGCTCACTGGCCAGACCTGCTGTGTCAGTCCAGAGGCAGGGATTTGCCTTTCTAGGCTCACACAGGTACCACAGGGGTTGGCTGGCCTCTGAAAGCTGTTCAATGCCCTACAACATGCAGAGATCACACTTTGAGCAGCTGAAAATCTAAGGAGTTTCCATCTGTTGGTCGTGCATGAATCTACCACATGCATCCTTGTTTTTGCCTCCCTGGGCATATGTGTCTCCAGGCAGATACACTGAGCTTGCCAGAGCTGCCACAGAGTGGATCTTTTTTGAGTCTCCACCATCGTGTGAGGAAGGCAGCTTGGGGGATTGTAACTCATGGGCAACAAAGAGGACCCTGGGACTTCTCTGAAGTCAGCTGGTGAGTGAGCAACGGGACTGGGGCCAAGCCCGAGGCACTAAGCTCAGGGCTGGCTCCGCTGCTTTAGAAAAGCAGCCCCAGGCTGGAGCACAGCTTCCGAGCTACGGTCCCGGTTATTCATCACAGTCCCAAGCCTGGGGACTCATGCCTGCTGTGGCCATTCTCTCAACCTAGCTTATCCCACAGCCTTATCCATCTGTCTGTCTCTCCCTCTCTCTCTGTCCATGTACTCATTCACATTCTATGAAACCATTGGTCCATCTACCCATCCATCCACCCATCCATCCACCTGTCATTCATCCATTTATCCATTTTGAATAATTCACTGAACAAACAATTATCGAGTACCTACAATGTACAAGGCATTATATGAGGCACTGGAGACAGAGCAGGGAACAGACCCCTGAATTCATGGAGTCAGCCTTCTGGGGGTAGGGAGGCCACAGTAAACGAGATGCTTCTGTAAAGCACAAAGTCCTATGAAAACAACACAAATGATGTCGGGAGGGGAGGGAGGTTAGGAAAGGACTTGCTGGGAGTGACACCTCCCGAATGTGGAGAAAGGGCCAGTTGTGTAACAGTCTGGAGGGAGGGTGTTCCAGGCAGGGGAACTGGGCTTGGAAGACGCTCAGCATAGGCTGGGAATGGCATGAAGGGCCGGTGGCTGAGGCGTGGTGTGGAGAGAGGACACAGAGAGGCCAGTGGGTCTGCTGGCCCAGGAGGAGCCAAGCCTGGAGCTAAACTGGGTGACAGTGGCCTCAGACATCACCTCTTCAGGGCCATCCTGCAGCGTCCCCACTCTGGAGTCCTAGATCCGTGATCGTGCTTTACCCCGGCCACCACGTGGTGCAGCGGATGGGCGAGTATAATGTGTCTCAGGCCCTGGGGGCTCCACTCGGCCCAGAAAAGGCAGAACCTACCCTTCACCCCATCAACCCTCTTTCCCATCCACTGGGACCTCTCCCCACACCACACCTCAGCCACCGGGCCTCCATGCCTGCTCCCAGTGGACAGCAGGAGGTCTGTGATCAGGGCCCCAAAGGCTTCCTTGTCTTCACCATTTACACATCAATTCCTAAAGAACCAGGGGACTGTGCGGGTGCCAGGTGACGTTGAGTCCCAGCCCTACCATCCATTCCTGGTGTGTCCTTGAGCCAGACACCTCCCTCTCCAGCCTTAACTTCCTCCTGGGTATGGGGAGGGGAAAGTTCCTTAAGGTGAGGCCTGGGTCTCAACCCCATATTCATAAAACCTTTCTGAAGTAGGGTGGAGCATTCCACCCCAACCAAAAGTCCCCTTGAGCTCCCAGGCCCTGGACTTGAATTCTTCCCCCAGTGGGAAAAACTGGGTCAAGCCTTCATCTGCTTGGTGCATGTCTGTTTGTTTTAAAGCAATGGTTTAAAAGAATTTGAAATAGTTGGCAACGTTTAAAAATTGGGAGAAATTACATTAAAAAATAAAGATTCTCTGCTTATCGGAAACGAAAAGATGTGGTGACACTGGGCTATGCCAGCTCCACAGCCACCTCTGGACATGCACACATGTACCCTCTGCAGTTGGCCGCAGTCCCCACCACTCCCTGCTGCCCCCCACGTAGGGAGCCGCCCTGCAAGACTACTTAATCCCCTGGTCCACATGCACAAAGGCGGATGAGTGAACTTGGGGTGCTCAGGTTCCAGGTCCATGGACCTCAGTGATGGGGGAGTGCACTGGGCCTCTGCCCTGCTGCTCTGAGCCCCCCAAAAGGCCCATGCCCAAGAGAGTGGCCAGGAGGAGGCATCTCAGTATAACTAAAGGGGACCCTCGAAGAGGGTGTAAGACACCGTGTAAGACACCAGACGCTTTGCATGATACTGGAGCATGGGGAGCCCCCGAAGGACAGAAAATTTCTCACAGGCAGGTGGGCTGGGCACCCAGAATCATACACACAAAATTAAATTAAATTCAAAGAAAATAAAGCTGGGACATCCCAGATGGGACAAAAGGGTCCTCTGTGATAATCAAGAGCAGCTACTGTAACTCGAGGTGGCAGGGGTGGAGTGTGGGGGTGAAGGAGTGAAGCCCACTCTGACCCCACACATCCAGCTAACACTCTGTTAGCTGAATGGTACCCTTAGAATTCAGGTCGGAGCCCTAACCCCAGTACTTCAGAATGCGACTGTATTTGGAGATAGGGCCTTAAATAAAGATGTGATTCAGTTAAATTACCTTCCACCTCCAGCCTCTAGAACTGTGAGGAATCAGTGTGTGCTGATTAAGCCCTGTGGTCTGCAGCATTTTGTCATGGCAGCCTAGCAGACTATTACAACTACCATATATGTACACGCACCCACCCCCCAAAACTGGCCCCATGTACATACCCACACATACATCCCCAGGCTCTCACCAGCCCTTTCACACCAACAGAAATACTGGAGCACACATGATCTCCGCTGTTGGTTATTTTATATGCAGCTGTGTGTATATATTAATCCCATACAATACTCTTGATTCTTATTGTAGTTCGATCTAATTGACTCCTCATGACCTAATACTGGAGTGGGTTGCCATGCCCTCCTCCAGGGGATCTTCCTAACCCAGGGATCGAACCCTAATCTCTTGCATCTCTTGCATTGGCAGGCATGTTCTTTACCACTAGGGCTTCCCTCATACCTCAGTTGGTAAAAAATCTGCCTGCAATGCAGGAGACCCCAGTTTGCTTCCTGGGTTGGGAAGATTCCCTGGAGAAGTGATAGGCTACCCACTCCAGTATTCTTAGGCTTCCCTTGTGGCTCAGCTGTAAAAAATCCACCTGCAGTGCAGGAGACCTGTATTTGATCCCTGGGTTGGGAAGATGCCCTGGAGAAGGGAAGGCTACCCACTCCAGTTTTCTGGCCTGGAGAATTCCATGGACTGTATAGTCCATGGGTTTACAAAGAGTCAGACATGACTGAGCGACTTTCACTTCTTTACCACTAGTGCCACCTGGGAAGCCCACGGCCCTAATCAATGTATGTTTCCATTTGTCAAAGGGGAACCTAAGGCCCCTTCCAGGAACCAGCCATGATCACACTCTTGGAGAATAGGCAACACCAGGAGTGCCCTTCTCTCCCCAGCTTGCTGCCCGCGTCTGCCTGAACAGCGGGGGTCTCTGAGGCACAGCACAGTCACTGGATTACATGCCCACTTTCAAAAACACTAATCCTGTAAGTAATAGATTCCTGAATGTATGTGGAACTCTTCAGATGTTTTGTCAATAACAGAAGATGCTCCACAAGCCTGCAGATTCCTGGGGTCACAAGGCTATTGACGTGGTACTGTGGACATGCATGTGTGCTGGTGAATTGGGAGTCATGGAGTGTCGGAGAGGCTGCCTTTTCCTGCACTTTATAAACTAGATTGAACTACCTGCTAGCCAGGGGATGAATACCTCTGGAGGTGAGGTGTTCTCGATTCCAATATCAATACCAGGAGGACTTCCCTGGTGGTCGAGTGGTTAAGAATCCATCTGCCAATCCATGTGCCAGAGTTCGATCCCTGGTTCGGGAAGATTCCACATCCCACGGGGTAACTCAGCCCATGTGCCACAACTACTGAGCCCATGCACCCTAGAAGCCCAAGCTCCTCTACAAGAGAAGGCACTGTGATGAAAAGCCCATGGACCACGACCAGAGAGTAGCCCCCACTCGCTGCAGCTACAAAGACCCACAACAAAGACGCAGCACAACAAAAAATCAGTAAATGTGTTTAGAAAAACTTTAAATATCAATATCATACCTTCCAGGCTGGCCGTCCCCACAGATGACAGCCAGAATATTCTGGAGCAGCAGACTGTAAGGCTACTAACCAGACTGTGAGCACTCAGAAGCCAAGAGGGGTGTGGACCCCCTTCTCACAGTAGATCTTGCACTTCCTGCCCCTCCAGTGGCCTCTGCCCAGGGCCAGCAAGACAAGACCTGCAAGATCAAGTTCAGGCTGGTTGAGAAAAATGGAGACTGACCCCTAGGGCACATCGCAAGTGCCGTGGCTGCCTGGGCCTGCCCCCCCACCCCCTTTCAAACCCCTCCTTCATGCATCTGGGGCCCAAGACCCCATGGAGGGGTGATCTGGACCCAACAGCTGTTTCTAGAGCTCTTGGATAAGAGAAGGGAGAGCCTGAACTGACATCGCTATGGTTGGGGAGATTATGGTTTTCAAAATTATTTTTAAAGACATTCTTCAGGTAGATCAATAAAGATATCATAGATAAGGCTAAGGGCCCTGCTCTCCCTTCCGCTCGTTCTAATGCGGGTGCCTCTGGGGCTGAACGTCCCAGCACTGCTCCCATGTACATACGTACGCATGTCTAGGGAGGCAGAATCCCACTTGCACTCCGTCCCAGGCCAGGAGGTGAGAGCCTGCTCCTTACCCCACAGCAAGGGCCGTGTGTCCACCTGCCCTGCTTCTGCTGCCCATGTGTGCGAGCCTGCCACGTGAGCACACCCTTGGCACCTCCTGGCATGCGTGGGAGGGTCCCCCTCCCTCGGGCACTGACAGGTGAAGATGCTGCCTCACTGGTACACTCTTTTTCAGTTTTAGTGGATTCTGCTCAATTAGGTTTCAATAGTAAACAAAAAGAAAGAAAGAGAGAAAGAAAAAGCTTCACTCATTAGACATTGAGACTGACCCCACCTCCTTCTCAGGCCACATGGAAGATTTCTGGATGGGGAATGTGGTGGGACTTGGGGGAACCCCCAGATGCCAATGGGAGGCAAGAAAAGATCCTCTTCAAGAGCCTTCAGGGGGAGCATGGCCCTGTTGATCCCTTGACTTTGGACTGATAGCCTCCAGAAGGAGGCTGCTGTTCTATAGCGGTCTGTTAAGGCAGCTCTAGGAGACTCATACAGGGGATGTGTCCGGAGTCGACCGCACCTCTCACTCCACTGCTGGAGCAAGGCTGAAGCCTTTCTTCTCTTTCCCCAGATGAAATACTTTTGCAGCCAGAGGGCCTTGCAGTCCTTAGCACCAGGATTCCAGCCAGTGATGGTCTGGGTACGGGGGCCACATGACCCTGGTTAAGTAACTTGTTCTGTGTCCCACACAAGGGGGAGCCTGTCTGCTCAGGATTCCAGAGGAGCCCCACAGAGACAACTCTCTGTGCGGACCCTCTGGTTGTGCCCCCTGTGCCGTCTGCCCACCTACTGGCTCTCCTCCTTGGGGCAGATCAGGCTCCCCCAGGCCAATGCAATCTCAGCTCCACTCTCCTCTTTCATTTCCCCTCCCCATCCTCCTCTTCTAGTTTAGAAAAATTTTAAATTCACCTGCACATACATTTCAGCCCTGTGATTTCCCGTGGGATACTGAGACCTGAGTAAGGATGCTGCGGTGAGTTTAGGAAACTACAGCCCCGGGAGTGGGTGGTGGGGTGAAGTGGTGGAGTGTGTCATGCCTTCTATGGAAGGAGGAAATGCTGTCTCAGCTCTGCCAAGGGCCCCTTCTCCTGGACCCCTCGTGGGGAGTCCAGCTCTCCATGATTCTGGTGACCTTAAGAGGAGAGGTGGCTGAGAGCAGAAAAGATGGGGAAGGTCAAAGAAGATAGGAGAAGGAAACTTTTGGTCCATTTCCTGGACAACTGGGCTCCCAGAACAACACTCAGGGCCATAGCAGTCTTGGTTCATCTCCTTGAAGGCTGAAGCTCAGAACAGTCTTCACTTAGCAGCCATGGACAGAGAGCAGCCAGAAAGACAAATCGCATCTTCCACCCAACAAAGTACTCACACACTTTAAACCTTTAGGGGCTTCCCAGAGAACTTTCATGAGTATAAAAGGCTCTGTGGGATCTAGATCACCCACCTCTCAGTCTTTCCTTGTTTCCATCTCCATGTTCCAGACCCCAGGCATACCAGTCTTTACGTGTTCATACTGGCCACAGGGCCTTTGCACATGCTGCTCTCGTTGTTGTCTGGAATCCTCTTCACTCCCTCTTCTGGGTAAGTCCTGAACATTCTTCAAGCCTCGGCTCAAACCTCACTCCACAGGAAGGCTTCCCTGACATGTCCCCTTTTCCCCAGAGCAGCTCAGATTTCCCCTGAAGTGTTGTCATCACACCCCACCTTTCTCCATAGCAACACTTATCACGACTGTGATTACACACAGTGCTAATAAAAGCTCTTGTTGGTCTTAGTTTGCATCATATGACCACCGCAGTACAGGTTCATCTTGAAACTGGGGAGGGAGATGGGGATAGACCCAGCTGAACCACTTGGGTTGGAAGAAGTATGTTTCTCAGATGGGAATTACCCCAGGAAGAGGCCACTGTGACCAGCAGGGGAAGAACAACTTCCACCCCTGGTGAAGGCAGCCTGTCTGTGCACCCACCTCTCTGCAGGCCTGTCCAGTTGGCAGGAGAGGCAGGGAGAGCCCAGTTGTTGCTTAGGTTGGAGCTGCTAGATGATCATGGGCTCCATCAGGAGACAGTGAGCAAGTGGAAAGAAGGAAGGAAACAACGGAAGCTCCAGGCTGCCCCCAAAGAGGTGCCAGAGCCGCATCCCGGCCTAGGGGTGGAGGCAGCACGCACGCAGTTCTCTCCACACAGTGGACAATCGCTGGCCTGAGGGTCTGAGGGTGCACCCACCTCTGATGTCACAGAGGCCACGTTTGGCTGCAAGGTGCAATGGCCAGGACCCAAATAAAGCTTGGAGAGCAAGTAGAAAAAAGTGATCTTATGAGAGTAAAGCAGAGTGAGTAACAGAGCGTCTTGGGGATGCGGTAGGAAGGGCTCTGATGAGGAGACAGTCGGGCATGTCGATATCTGAAGGATGAGCTCTTGTGACAGGAAACAGCAAATGCAGAGGGCCTTTGGTAGAAATGAATGTGGCATGTTCTAGAAGACAGAAGGTTCTTGTGTATGGGGCATGGGAGTCTGAGCGAGCAGAGGGAGGGGGCCACAGGGGCCCTGAAAAGGAGCTGCCTATTACCCCAAGAACTGTGAGAAGCTATAGGAGGACATTCAGTGTGAGAGAAAGCCCTTAAGGCTCTGAGATTCCAGGACTCGGTGGAGGGAGGGGGGGTGTCTTCCGGGAAGCCCCCCGGAGTCTGCAGCCTTTATGAACACACACTGCTCCCCCCAGGCTCCTGCCACCAGAGAGCAGAGTTCTGACACTGCTTCTGTGTGAGGCAATGGAGACATCTGCTGCATTGTAGACACAATTGGACACTTTTCAACATATTGCTCAGCCTGTAATTTCTAACAGCTCCATCCAACTGAGCCGCACCGGGCAGGGCAGGCAGCACCAGGGCAGCTTCTGTGGCAGAAGCAGGCACGCGGGAGGCGCTGCCAGACCTCCGGGGGCTCCCAGGTCGGGGAGCGTTGTCAGGGGGAGGCTTTTCCCCAAGGGGCTGTCTGGCCGGTGACTTAGGCCTCTTTGTCTTGGGGCATTTCAAGGGTAATGTGGACGGCTCATCTGGATGTGAACTGGTGAAAGTTTTAAGCCAAGAACTTGCTTCCTGAAGGAAGGGACAGGTGCGTGTGAGAGGCTGGCATTTCCCCACATCCTGATGAAGCCCTGCCCCTGCCGCTGTGCTGGGGACCTTGAGGCTGGGAGAGGGAAGTGCTTGCGTGAGCTCACACTGAGCTGTAAGCGGCAGAGTCATCACTTGAGACTACGTTGGCTGGGCATAGAGGGTCTGACCCCTCAGCACCCCACGCTTTGAGATCATTCCCTGGGCACCTACCGCAAGGACATCACCAATGTTCATAGGACCTTGCTCCTGCCATTCCCTCCCCAGAAATGGATCCGAGAGCAGGGAAGCTGAGGCCCCATGGCCCCAAAGGGTCCCTGTGTCACAGCCCCGACACCCACTGAGGGCAAACCTCACAGTCCAGGTGGCCCTGCCCACATGCCTTACTCCAGTCTGACACCTGAATGGGTGGCCTGAGAATTTTCAAAAAGATTCCGTGGGCTCTTTCCAGTGGTTGGTTTTGGCCCATGCCCATATGAAGGGGTAGGAGGGGAAGCTGAGGGCTGCAGTGGGCAGACAAGGGGCTGTGTTTTGAGGCCACCCTCTTCTATGTCTTTTGACCCACTTTTCCTCTAGACCCTCTCAGGACCCTGGGCTGCTCACAGTCCTCAGGTAAGTACAACTGTCTGAACCATGAGAGGGCATTGCTTAGCCCCTTTCTTGTCAGGGCCCAGCCCGAGGGACCAGGACTGCCTCATCTTTCCATTTCTGTAAGTTTCCAAGGCCAGCCTTCTCAGCAAGGGAAGGAAGCAAGGCCCCTGCCATCCCTCATATCCTTATCTCTCACAAAAGGACCAAATCTCTTGCTCCAGCTGCAGTTTCAAGACAGCTCAGGGAATAGCTCTGAGTGACCTGGCTTGGGTGGTGCGGCCACCTGGAACCAGTCAACTGCTGGAGGGGGTGGGGGGTGGGAGCAGGGATGATGACTGCGGGGCTGGAGAGAGGAAGGAGCAATTCCCCCCAAAACAGCATGCGTGTGTGTGTGTGTGTTGTGCTGCGAGGATACTGTTTCCAGAAGGAAGGAGAGGCCAACGGGCAAAGTACAACAGGGCGAGCTTAGAGGAAGAGGTGGCATCGGCATGGGCTTTGAAGGGTGGGGACAGCTTGGATGCACAGGGAGAGGACAGGAGAGCCACAGCTGGAAAAATGGCACAGACAGGCCCAGCGGTGCGTCTGGGGCATGGGATCTTGGGTGAGTATGCCACCTGGAGTCCACAGTCAGGGGAAAGGGAAAGTCGTTCAGTCGTGTCTGACTCTTTGTGACCCCATGGACTATACATTCCATGGAATTCTTCAGTCCAGAATACTGGAGTGGGTAGCCTATCCCTTCTCCAGGGGATCTTCCCGACCCAGGAATCGAACCGGGGTCTCCTGTGTTGCAGGCAGATTTTTTACCAGCTGAGCTCTCAGGGAAGTCAAGGGACCAGACATCAGAACCAGGTCTCTGCTAGCTAGCTCAGTGCTGGAAAAGGTGCCCTCCTGGGCTGGTACAGTCCAGGGGCAGATGATGTGGTGAAAGAATGCAGAATAGGTTCTGGCCAGGTGGTGGTGTGTACAACAGGCATAGCTGTGTGTGACAGCCCTGCCCAGGATGTCAGGTCTGGACTGGGTTGACCCTGTCAGTTCGCTTGGGGGCCCTTCTCTCTGGAGCTCTCTGTCCCACTGTGCCTGACCAGGATGCAGCCTCTTGCAGCAATACCATCAATACAGGAACAAGGATGGAAACCCCCCAGCTGATGGGTGAGAAGCTGAGAGCCTGGTAGGCAGCTCTGTGCATCTGCTGCACACTCCTTGAAGCGGCCTGGGGCAGAACACAGGAAGCAATTCATCAGCCACGTGGGCCTGCGTGGACGCCCACCCTGTTCCAGGGCTTTAGGCCTTCTGCTGCCCAGCGGACAGGCCTCTGATCCCTCCCAGCCCACCAAGAGGCTGGGGGAAGCAACACACACCAATTACAGGAGCCAATTAATTCGCACTTAACAGGGATATTTTCTTTTACTGCACGAAACCGAGGGGCATAAAACCCTGATTCCTCTTCTGCGGCTCCATCCTGCTCTCCGTGTGCTCATAGCATTTAATAAGTCCTGCCACAGACCGAGGGCCAAATCTGTGCGGGGCGCGGGGAAGCCGAGAGGGCAATTCCCCATCAACAATCTGGTGAGGAGGCCACTGCCGTCTGCGCTGTTTATACTTCCGTTTCCCCTCCGCAGCTCCCAGAAGTTTCCATAAAAACAGATGTAAGTAATCAAAGACTTCCCAGCCCCCGAACAGCTCTGCTCCTGAAAGTTTCCACGGAGCCTGCTCCCGCTGCTGGGGTTTGTGGTTCCAAAAGACTCTTAAACCAGCCCTCAAATCTCTCCCAGGAAGGAGGAGGAGTCCTCGCCTGCAGATCTAATATCATTTGTCGAGTATTTTATGGTCAATAATAACAGTAATAGCACCTTGGCTGGGCTGGTGTCTTTTCCAATCACACTCAGAGCACGCGGTGTGGGACCCCCGTGGCATCACAGTGGCCTGTGAGCAAGGTGTCTCACTCCCACTTTGGGGATGGAAAGAAGGCGGTACGCTGAAGGGGGCAGCCTCAGAGCCATCCCCCTAGAGTCTCAGTGCTCCAGGACGAAGGTGGGAGTTGTCCTCTTCCTTGGAAGCCCTGTTGCTGGCCTTTTCCTGCATTCCTTGTGCAGCGTAGCTTACCAAGTGCCGGGAGCCTGGAGCTCAGCAGTGGGGGAGGATGGAGCCAGGACACCGAGTGTGATGCTGATTAAACATCACGACTTCAGGCGATCTTACTGCTCTGAAGGTCTGGCCAAATCCACACGTTTTACAGGGGGAACTCTCAGGGCTAACGCCAGGACACCCAGCCAGGATCCAAGCCCCAGGCTTCTCCACCCATGCTCCCTGCATTTCACCACCTCAGTGCCAGCATGAGCTGAGTGGTGAGTGAAAAAGTGACTTTTAAATCAAACAGCTCAGACTGCACCTGTGTGGGGCTGGTTCTCTGAGACCCAGAGGGCAGGGGCCTTGAGCTTGACTCACAGACCACATGCCTGTTCCCAGGGCTGTGAGTCTTGAGCTAAAGATACAACGAGGAAGGAAATGTCCACCTGGGAAGTCAAATTTCTCCAGGGACACCCTTTTAGGTTTGAGATGGCTAGAATCAGTTCCTGCAATCATAGCCCAGACCACCATGGCCCCGTGACCAGTCGTACCTGATGGCGATCATAGCTAATGCATGTGGAGCACCTGCTGTGTGCCAGGTGCCCTCGTCGGTACTTTAGCTCGTGTTCACAGGGCCCTAGTAATACTATCCCCACTTCACTCATGAGGATCCTGAGGCTCAGAGAGGTTAAGTAACCTATTCAAATTCACACAGCTAACAACTCAGGCCATCTGTGCCCAGATTCTGCATTCTTGACGAGCACGCAGGTCTGACTTGACAAACCACAGTGGTTTCTTGGCATCTTAGTGGCAGAAATAGGCTGTGGGCTCTGGGTCTATGCTTTAATGCGGAGGTGGATGAAGTGAACTTCCCCATAATAAACCTCCTCTACCATGTGAATGTGAGGGTCCTGGTGGGGGTAGGAGCATGCCAAGTTTCCAGGTCATCCCCCGCCCCGGTGGGCTGTGTGTGGAACATCCAGAGGCTGCTCTGGCCCAGGTCCCCACCTCAGGTGAGGGGCCTCCGGAGGATCTTCAGGTCATCAGCAGAGGGAGCCAGAACAGACAGGTGGAATGCCCGGGGAGACGCGGACTGCAGGTGTGGTCTCTGGAGCCTGGAGTCCAAGGCGACGAGGACAAGGCGCAGAAGCGGCACCTCCGACTCCAGCCAAAGCAGTGCCTCTTGTTCTCTTTCACTTCCCGGGCTCCCAAAAGGAATCTCATTTGAAGAAAGGCCTCTCCTCAGCTGACAGGAGGTTAAGTCCGGAGCTATCAACAGCTCTTCTCCCACCACGTGGGGATCACTTGCCCGAGAATAATGCCAGCGCAGAGAAAGGCAGGGACAAAGAAGAAAGAGTGCTGTAGCAGAATTCAAGCCCCTGGAGCCAGCCACGCCTGAAGTCTGTAGATGTTCTGACAGCAAGAGCCAATAATTTGTTGATGTTACTTCAGTTTTCACTTGAGCCTGTTGACTCAGGGTTCTGCCGAGTATGGGTCTATCTACACTAGAATAAGCACCAAGCTTTCCCCGGCCTTGAAGACTTTTCCTGCCATCACAACAAAGAGAGAAGCTCTAACATCCTGGAGGGACTGTCTTTCCTTGAGTTCCATCAAGAGAGAGAAGCAGCTGACATGAAGCCACTCACACCCTCACTCTCCCACCGAGAGTGCCTTGGAGGCCAAGAACCGGAGGTCTGGTGAGGGGCCTGTGGCTCTCCTGGCCAGAGGGACCCTCACCCACCACCACACCCTCTACTGTCCATTTCCCACCCAGCAGCCTGATGGAGCTCATAACAGAAACCGGCCCTGTCTCTCCCCTGCTCAAAACCATCCAGCTCTCCCTGCACTTAGATTCCAACCAGCCCGGTGCAGTGCCTCAGCCTGGTCTCTCCACTCCTCCCCTCCCTGGGCTCCAGCCCCTCTGGCTTGTTCTCTCATCTAGAATCAGACCGCCTGTTCCGCCTCCAGGCCTCACTCCCACGGTGGGAAAGCAGCTCACCCCACAGGGCTGTCACCTCCCCGGGCGCCTTCCCTGACCAGCCCCTTCCAGTCGCCCTGTGATTGCCTTCCTCTCCCAGCACCCCTTGTGAATCTGCTGCCCCCGGAACAGAAGATAATTAGCGTTACGGTGACCACAGGGCCTGCACGAGAGCCTTTACACGTTGGGCGTGCAATAAACACTTGTGGGAGGAAGAAGGAATGGAAGAAGGGAAGGAAGAGAAGGGAGGGAGGGAAGGAAGGAAGAAAGAACGACCATAGGGTGAACCCAGCCTCGAAGCCTTGCCAACAACACTCACGGCTCCTGCTCACCCACCCTCATCTTTCATCTTCACTTGCACATCAGAGCAACCCACCCTCATTCTCCACCTTTCTTCCAGAGAAGGTTCAGCACCCATGATAAGGGGTCTTTCTTCTATCCCCAAAGTCCTCTCACCAACCCATGGCTGCCCCTCTGATGAACCTGGGAATAAATACCTCCTGAGATGCTGCTGGCTACAGCTGCTCCAGGGGACCCCCGTCAGCCCTCTGGGTCTGCCCAGATGGGCTGGAGGTGGGGGCTCCAGCAGGCCCTGTTCCAGGGAGCAGTGGCCCAGGATAGTGGTGGGTTTTTTTTTTTTTCCCATATGAGGAAAAAATTAGCTTTCCTTACCAGACAAGAATGACAATTTACAGAAAATTATGCTCTGAATTCATAATCTGGAGTGAGCGGAAATGGTATTCTATAGTAATCCATCCCAACTGACTCGCTATTGTATACGCACCTGCTAACATTTTTTAAGCCGGGACTTTATGGAAAGGACATTTTGATCGCTTCTGAAGTTTGCTGAGCAATTCCCCCCTCTCTCAGGCATACGGTCTTTGTGCTGGAAATTTCCCTAGTGGCTTCCTGCAAGCACCGGCAGACGGGCACGTGGGCTCGCAGGCGGGCACGCATACATACAGCCGCAGCCCCCTCTCGTTGGCATGACTCTAATGGGGGGCTTTGCAGGTGCCGAGCTGTGGAAATGGAAGCTGGGAGAGTGAAATAACAGTTGGCACCTGTGCCGAGCTTGCCCGAGGAGCTGCAAACTGTGGTGCCCACCGGAATTAGAGCTGCTTTCCAGCACAGGCTGAAAGGAGAGCGGAGGACAGGGGAGGGCTGGAGGGCTCAGACTGGGCTGCCCCTGGGCCATCCAGGGTCAGGGGTGTGAGAGTGGGGCCTCAGGCTGTGGAGACGCTGGGAAGGAGGGGGCCAGGTGATCATCAAGCCCTGGAGCACCCAGCCTCTGTGGTCCCAGAGAAATCATTCACTCCAGGCCCACTGGTCCTTGCCTCAGCCTCCAGCCCAGCACTGACCCAAGGCATAGTGGACTGGGAGCCCCATGTGCACAATGAGGCTGCAACATGCCTCGGTGCCCTGCCTGGGCTTGGCACATAACAGGTACTAGAAAAGAAACTCCAAACCTTAGTCAAGACCTGGCCAGAGGACCACTCCTCTGGAGAATGGACCCTTCACACTGATGTTCAGACCCTGCAGCTCCTGGATCTCCAAGTCCTGTTCTTTCGGGGGCTCACTGACACCAAAGCTCAGAGAACAGGTGGGTTGTGGGCAGGGACAGCAGGGAGGGGCCTTGTTTCCATTGGGATCATCAGGAGAGTGATAATCACGCCAACCTATGACCCAGGCATGAAGAGTTCACTGAAGCTCCCTCCGCAAGAGCTAGTATTTAGGAACCTCCTGAACTGACAGCAGGAGGGGAGCAACAGACAAGCCGTGGAAATGGGCTACAGCAGCAGCCGACGAGAATGTGAGATGCACCCCCCCTGCAGCAGAAACTGCTGGAGATGCCGTTCCTGACAAAGAAAGTATGTTTAAGACAAAATAAGATGCAAACAACACGCAATGTGATTTCACTTATTTTTGTCCTTTTTACTCTTTGTTTTCCACTTTTTAAAAAAGTCTTACAAAATGATGCCATATACTGTGATCAGGTGCGTGCATACATACACACACCCACATACACAAATATGTCAAATGTGTAGAGAGCAGGGAAGGAAGTCACCAGCTATCGACCATATCTCCCTCTGGGGTGAAGGAGTTTCTGGAGTTGGTGAGAAAGGGGTGCTTGGCCCTTATCTGTAGTGTCTAGATCATTCTTACTAGGGGAATGTATTCATGCCTATCTCTGTAATTAAAAGTTAATGATTATTTTAAAAGAATCGTCTGAGATAGGACAGTCCCACCAACCTGAACCATTATGAAGCCCTCCTTATTTATTCCTTTGTTTCATTCATACATGTATTAGTTCACTCATTCAATAGGTACCCTTCTCCTGTCATTTGCTTATTTAAGAAGCATTAACTGTTACTCCAGGTTCTAAGCTGCATCATTGAACAAACACACAAGGTCCCTGCCCCAAAACTACACATTTATGTGTGTGTGTGTGTATAAATGCACACTCATGCATGTGTGTCTCCTCCACAGCCCCACTGGGTGCCTGGAGAGGGAGAGGAACAACAGACAGCTGTTTTCCTTCATCCTCTGAGTTGATGGAGGTGGATGGGGACAGTAAAATGGCTTGCCTTGAGCATATGAAAATAACACATTGGCCAGGAAATGAGCTGACAGGAGGCCACTGCCTCTTCTCGCAAAGCCCCTGTTGTGGGCTTGTGGACTCTGCTCACCCTTCAGGCCCAATTCAAATGCCCCCTTTTATTGAAAGTCCTGCTGAGTGTTCCCACTCCTGCCCAAGCCACGTGGGCTCTGCCTCACAGCAGAGCATCTTGCCAGTAGCTCCTGGTCAGAGTCACAGACTGGCAGCCAGCTGACAATTAGAAAGCTGAGGGGTATTTTGTGATGTCAGCCCGGTGGGTTGAGAGGCTCCATACCTGTGCAGGCAGCAGGCCCGGCTGTCCTACATCTAGCCTACTTCATGTCCTGTGGCACCTGAGTTTGTAGTCCTCCCTTCACAGTCCATCTGGGTGTGTGTTTGTCTTGACCCTCCACCTACCACCCAACCTGATGCATCACATTAATCCCAGGCCAGGCCAGTCCATGCCCAGTGGATCGCTGGATGGTTAGACAGATGGCTGGATGGGTGGACAAGTGGATAAACAGAAAAATGAAACAGAATGGGCAGACTGACACCTAGGTGTCAAGCTACTCTGCAAAAGGAATCTTGGAGACGAGGAAGATGTTGGGGAAGGATGAGGGGCATCTCCTTCTCTTTTCCAATAAGAGGAAAATGTTGTCAATGAAATCAGCCAGCAGATAGCTGCTGCACTACCCTGTACCACCTGCTGCCTGGCGGGTGGGGAGAAGCAAGAGAAAAGGGAGGAGAAAAGGGAGGAGACAGAGGGAGCTAGGCAGGGAAGCGGGGATGTGGTGGGGAGAAAGAGAAATTGGGCTCAAGGCTGTACAGACAGGATGGTGAGGTTGGGGGAGCCTGTGTGCAGTGTAGGTCAGCTAGAGGGAGGGCAGTGCCCTGGAAAGCTCACTCCTTCCCCCTGCCACCTGCAGATGCTTCTGCTCTGGTATTCTAGGTGGTTTTGCTGAGAATTAGGTCCTGAGATGCCCAACCTGAAACGAGCCAGTTCTTGTCTGTCTAGAATAGCCTCTGCCACCTAAAGGCTTGGGCTCTGGAGTAGACAGGGGGCCCCAGATTGAGCGTTGGGAGTATGTATCACCAACCTTATTGGAACTTCCCTCAGTTTGGTATCAGCTCCCTGAACCTGAAAATCATGACAATTTCCCCCAAAGGTATGTCTAATGCCCCACTTGGAGTCACCACCCAGAGTTTGTTCATTTAATGGAATATTTATTGGGGCCCTTTGGTGTGGGAGGCTGTGCAAGTATTGCATAGGACAGGTACTGAAATCTGCTCTCATGGAAGCTGGCAAAATCATGGGCGTGGGGGTTTGGGAGAGAGATAATAAGAAAACGGGGAAAACAACTGCTGGGTTGAATACTAGGAAGAAAAGAAAACCAGTGCTATGATAAGGTGACTGAAGGGCAACAGGTCAGAGTGTGGGCAGGGAAGGCCATGTGGAGGAGTTGGCACCTAAGCTGAGAGCTGACAGGGCTGAGGAAGGAAGCTTGTAAGTCTGTTTTCCCAAGGCAGGCAAGGCACACCCAGGTTCCTCATTCTCTTCAGTTCTCAGATCTGTCAACAGACACTGCCTAGGTGCCATCACTGGGCCTGGCACCAGGCTAGGCACTGGGGAGGTGGCCGAGAAGAAGCACCTTCAGGGTGTGCAGGGGCCAAAGAGTGTGCCACCAGAGTCAGCCTAGTTCAGAGGGGTGAATGGCTTTGGGCACCCAACAGAGGGTGCTCTTAACTGCTCAGTAAAGTCCTGGAGGCCTTCCTGGAGGAGATGATGGCTGAGCTAGGTACTGAAGAAGAATTTGCCAGTCAGACAAGCTGGGTAAAGGCATCCCAAGCAGTGGCTTGGGGCAACTTGAGGTTTGAAGAGCCTATTGCGAGGGAGAAAAGAGCGAAGAGAGATGGGGCTGGAGGGGCACAGGATCAGATTACCAAGAGCTGGACATGCTTTTTAAAGAATAGTGGGCTTCATCCAGGGGACAATGAGGAGCCATCTAGGATTTTAAGCAGGATGCAATCTTCTTATGTCTTAGAAAAACCTAAATTTTCTAAAACTTATGTTTTAGAAAAACCACTCGGCTGTCCCTTTAAGAAGAAGGAACAATGGTAGGGAAGGGATGGGAAAGGGACAGTTCATGGTGAGAATAAGACACAAGTGTGAGAAATAGCCTGGAGGGAAGTAAATAAGACGTGCAAGCCCCTGAATGGGTCACTGAGAGGAAAGCAGTCAGGAAAGATTACCTCCAGGGTGCTCCTGTTGTTTTGCTTGCCAGTAGCTAGGATTTCCCTTGGGAGGCACCCCTCCTCTCACTCTTGGTCCATGGCAACACCCCCAGGCCCCAAATGAGCACATAATGTGAGCCAGACCAGTGGACATCAAGTCAGAGAGCGTCTGCTTGGATAGCTAAGCTAGCCATTTCTGCCACCACCCACGGAGAGCCTGCCAGACATCAGGACCGAGAAGTGGACACACCCCTGATGAATGGGGCCCTGGACTCAGCTATACTTGAAGTACCATACTTTAAGTAACATGAATCGGAAAATCCTTTTCCTAAGGCAAATTTGCACTAAGATTCTGCTGCTAAGTCACATCAGTCGTGTCCGACTCTATGTGACCCCATAGACAGCAGCCCACCAGGCTCCCCCGTGCTACTGGCAACCAAAACAATTCTGACCAAATCAATACAGAAGGCAGAGGTAAGTGGGACCAGGTTCCTGTCCTTAAGGAGAGCCATGGTATCTGATGGGACCAGAAGTTACAGGCCACCTAGATTTCACTTTTCACTTTGATGCATTGGAGAAGGAAATGGCAACCCACTCCAGTGTTCTTGCCTGGAGAATCCCAGGGATGGGGGAGCCTGGTGGGCTGCCGTCTATGGGGTCGCACAGAGTCGGACACGACTGAAGCGACTTAGCAGCAGCAGCAGCAGAGCAGAGTGCTAGGCATCAAAATGAGGTGCAAACGTATGCCTGCACAGGACATTCAGGGAGAGCAAAGACAGGATAGCTCCCTGGAGGAGGTGGCATTTGACCGGGCCTTAAATCATGTTGACAGCTGAAGATGGACAGATGCACAGATCAGGAAAGAAAGCAGTGAGGGAAAAGAAGAGGTTAGACTCTCAGATGCATCTGGCTCCCAAGTGGCAGAGTTGGTGCAGGGGTGCACTGGGAGACTGGGCCCCAGGAGGGGCTGACCCTGCCAGGGCAAACATATGCCTGTTGTAGCCTCACCTGTTCAGGGGAGCAAACCCCGAACACTACGTACCACGACGAAGAGCCATCTTAAGTAGGCAGCCTCGTCTGACGCAGCGCCATCTTGAGGAGAGGGGCCAGACTGCAACCTGGACAAGACGTCAGAGGCTGCCATCTACATGTGGACCCGGCTTCCTTGCCGGCTGAGCCCTCGGCCTTCAAGGCCAGGCTCATGGGCTGCTTCGTCCTGGCCTGGCCGCTTCCACAGAGGCCAGGCGCCCGCAGCACGAGCAACCGCCTTGGTGAGCAGCAGTGGGAACATCAGTAGGCATTCTGCGGAAGGAGCTCGAGGCTGCTGTTTGGAACGTGGGCTCATTTCTATGGGCCATCTGCTCTCAGCAGACTCCTCTTTCTTGCCACCTTCCCAGTGCCGCCCACTATGGCTTGCAGAGCGACAGCCTCAGCACCCAGTGGGCAGGCCCAGAGCCCTAGCCCCCTCTCCTGCACTGGATCCCGTGGGCAACCTTCCCCTCTCTGAGGCCTCAGTTCCCCCAACTGAAGAACTTCTGTCCTGGCTGCTTCCTGGGGATCTTCTGGGGGCATGGAGTGAAACTGTGGTAGGGAAGTGCAGGATCTGGCAAAGGACAAAAGTAAGACAGCAATGCCATCCAGTCCAGTGCACCATTTGCATCCTCCGTGGTCTGGGGTGAGGTGAGGCTGCCGGAGGCTGACAGATGGTCAGATGGGCCTAGAGAAAATCCTCCATTGTGGAACACTGAACATAACTACATCCAAAAGTCAGCTAATAACAAGTGTTGGTCAGGATACAGAGAAATCATAACCCTCACATACTGCTGGTGGGAGTATAAAACAGAGCAACCGCTTTGGGAAAAGCCTGGTAGGTCGTTACGTGATTAAGCATGGAGTTACCATGTGTGCGTGTCCTCAGTCATGTCTGACTCCTTGAGACCCCATGAGCTGTAGCCTGCCAGGCTCTCCATAGGATTTTCTAGGCAAGAATGTTGGAGTGGGCTGCCATTTCCTACTCCAGGGGAGTAGGGGATCTTCCAGACCCAGAAATCGAACCTCCGTCTCTTGTGTTTCCTGCTTGGCAGGTGGATTCTTTACCGCTGCACCACCTGGGAAGCTCATATAGTTAGCATATGGCTCAGCAGTTCCACTCCTGGGTATATACCAAAGGGAAACGAAAATATATGTTCCTACAAAATCATGTGCCCAGATGTTTATAGTAGGATTATTCTTATTAGCCAAGAGGTAGAAACAATCCAAAACAAAATGTGGCATTTCCACATAATGGAGTATTCAGTCAGTCAGTTCAGTCGCTCAGTCGTGT
>SJYT01028202.1:200452-212294 GCA_006410635.1 Cephalophus harveyi
TGGCCACTGCTGAGTTTTCCAAATTTGCTGGCATATTGAGTACAGCACTTTCACAGCATCATCTTCCAGGATTTGAAATAGCTCAACTGGAATTCCATCACCTCCACTAGCTTTGTTTGTAGTGATGCTTTCTAAGGCCCACTTGACTTCACATTCCAGAATGTCTGGCTCTAGGTGAGTGATCACACCATCGTGATTATCTGGGTCATGAAGATCTATTTTGTACAGTTCTCCATGTATTCTTGCCACTTCTTCTTAATATCTTCTGCTTCTGTTAGGTCCCTACCATTTCTGTCCTTTATTGAGCCCATCTTTGCATGAATTGTTCCCTTGGTATCTCTAATTTTCTTGAAGAGATCTCTAGTCTTTCCCATTCTGTTGTTTTCCTCTATTTCTTTGCATTGATCACTGAGAAAGGCTTTCTTATCTCTCCTTGCTATTCTTTGGAACTCTGCATTCAAATGGGTATATCTTTCCTTTTATCCTTTGCTTTTTGCTTCCCTTCTTTTCACAGCTATTTGTAAGGCCTCCTCAGACAGCCATTTTGCTTTTTTGCATTTCTTTTTCTATTTCAATGGAATATTATTTGGTCATAAAAAGGAACATGGATGAACTTTGAAAACATTATGCTAAGTGAAAGAAGGCAGACACAAATACCATATACTATTAATATGATGATTCCAGTCTATCAAAAGCCAGGTTAGGAAAAATCTAGAGACAGGAAATAAATTAGTGGTTTCTTAGGCCTGAGGAGAGGGCCTTAGAAGGGTAACTGGTAATGAGTTTCTTTTTGAGGTGATATAAATTTTATAAAATTGACTGTGGTGATGGTTGCACGTATCTGTGAATAAACTAAAGCCATTTAATTGTCCACTTTAAATGGGTGAACTATGTGCTATGTGAATTATATCACAGTAAAGCTCTTTTAAAAAAGAGAAAGCAAAAAATTGCAACTATCAGACAAATTCAGAGTGGACAATGTTCTATAAGACAGCTGGCCCAGACTTGTCAAAGAGCTGAAGTCATGGGAAGAAAGGGGGTGGGCATGGGGTAGGGGCTACTCTGCATTGAACGAGAACAAAGAGCAGACCCAACAACCAAAAGCAGTGTAGGGACTTTGACTGGATCTTGGCTAAAAGCACAACCTGGGGACAACTGGGGCTTTTCGACATGGATTAGATATCAAGTGGTATTATGAGATAATTGTTAGTGTTCTTATATTTGAAAGTGCTATGGGTTTCATTGAGGAGAATGTCCTTATTCTTAGAAGGTACAAATATTTAGGGGTGAAGTGTCAGGATGTCTACAAATGTATAGCAGAAAAGGGGTGTGTGTGTGTGTGTGTGTGTGTGTAGAAAGAATGAGAACAAGCAAATATAGCAAAATATTAACAACTGGGAATTCTAAGTGGGAGTTAGGTATTCATTACACTATTCCTTCAATGTTTTAATATATTTGATATGAAAAAGTCAGAGGGAAAAAGGTCATTTTTGCCTTTGTGTTACTTCCCAGGACTTTGAATCCTGGGTTCTCCACCCCAGTGAAGGGTGTCATTAGAGGCCAGCTCTGCAGGCCAGAAACTCTGCATCTCTGGACTCCTGCTCCCCACCACAGATCAACCCAAGCCGAGTTGATCTTACTCCAAACAGCACTGAATCCACCCTCTTCCTGCCTGGCCCTACCATACCCAGGCTCCGACAGCCACCATCTCTCTGATGATCACTGTAGTCTCCAGCATTTTTCTCCCCCGGAAGCCCGTTCTCCAACAGGGCAGCCCAAGGAGTCTTTCCAGGACACATCTCTGATTTCCTCCTACGGCTCTCAGTATGAAGAAGGGAGAACTCACCATGGCCTGAACCCCAGCTTGAGCACCCAGGGCCCCTGCCACCTTCCAGCTCCTGGTCTCGCCTGTGCCAGGGCCTTTTCCGTGCCCTTCCCTTCACTAGGAGTGTCTCCTTTCTCTGTAAATTCCTTCCAATCCTGTACCTCTCAGCTGAAGCATCAACTAATTTCAACTCCTTAGAGAAGCCATCCTGGACCTCCACCCTCCTCCTGCCTCCACAGCCCAGCTGGTGATGGTGGTTTAGTTGCTAAGTCGTGTCCAACTCTTGTGACCCCATGGACTGTAGCCCACCAGGCTCCTCTGCCCATGGGATTCTCCAGACACGAATACTGGAGGGGGTTGCCATTTCCTTCTCCAGGGGATCTTCCCGACCCAGGAATCGAACCCAGCTCTCCTGCAGTGCAGGCAGATTCTTTACCATCTGAACTATAAGATCGGGTTCCAGATAACTCCATTCCTGCTTTCAGGACAGGTACCTGTGCTGGGAAAGACTGAGGGAAAAGGAGAAGAGGGTGGCAGAAGATGAGACGGTTGGATGGCATCACCAATTCAATGGACATGAATTTGGGAGAGCTCCAGGAAATGGTGAGGGACAGGCAGGCCTGGTGTGCTACAGTCCATAGGACTGGCCCAGCACCGTGCAGCTACAAAGCTCAGTCCACAGGATCACAAAGAGTCAGACATGACTTAGCGACTGAACAACCAGCACCTGTGCTCTGCTGTCTCCTAGCCGGTGACCTTGAGGGCTGCCGTGACCTGATCTGAAGAGAGGCTAACGCTAACGCCACCATCAGGTTGTTGACGGTGTTGGTGTCATATCTTGTACTTACTGAGACGATGCAGCTAATGCATTAAAGCAGCAATGTTTGCTGTTATCAGTCTTCATGACGTGGCCCTTGGTGTGGTCATCTGATTGATGTCTCCCTGCCTCACGAGCCTGTGGACCCCATGAGGGCAGGACAGCCCTGAGCACACCGGGAACACACACAGTGCATGGTTCTAAAGAACTGAATTATTAATAGATTGACCAGGGCTGTCTAATAGGGCTTGGCTCAACGCCTCCACTGAAGGGGCATTTGTCTTTGCTCCTCTAGCTGCTGGCATGTATTATAAATGGGGCTCCCACTGAGTCTGCTGCTCATGGCCTTGGACCTTTGGCTAGTCCTGCTTAAGGAAAAGGAAGATGACCCTTGAGCACTGCTGGTTTACAAATCACTCATGTCTGAGTTAGTGAAGTGTGATGAACACACAGCACGCCGCCCAAGACCCCTCTGAAGAAGGTCCGCTTGTCCTGGCTGTTAGCAGTGCTGCGGGCCCTCACCTCCAGCCGCCAGCCCGGTCACGGATGGAGCAGAGATAGCAAGGTCCAGCAGCTTTGGCCCAGCACCGTGCAGCTCCAAAGCTCAGAGACCCCTGCCTACTTCTGCTTGTCCTCCTTCCTTCACCAGGTGTTGGTCCCTAGGGCACTCCCTGACACACCTCTGGACGTGTGCTTCCACAGAGCCCAAACTGCCTCTGTTATGTGGTGCACGCTTAGTCGCTTCAGTTGCGTCCGATTCTTCGTGATCCTGTGGAGTGTCGCCTGCAAGGCTCCTCTGTCCAGGAGATTCTCCAGGCAAGAATACTTGCCATTCTCTTCTCCAGGAGATCTTTCCAACCCAGGGATCGAACCTGGGTGTCCTGCATTATAGGCAGATTCTTTTACTGCTGAGTCACCAGGGAAGCCTTTGCCTCCCTTCTAGGATAAGGCAAAGGGGCACTCACATGACTAAGATGCAGAGGCCTGCGGCTATGGCTGTACAGGAACAGGAGGCCTTGCTGGTGTGAGAGGGCCAGGCTTTCTTCACCAGCTGGTGTGCAGTACAGCCAGGTGGCCCTGGGAAGGGCAGTCTGACACCCGGGCTATCTGCAGTCTCTGGAGAAGGGTCATCCGGAGGTGGCCCCGTCACTGTGTGGTCTCACACACTCACCTCTCCTCCTGCCAGAAGAATGACAGTGGCCTGTCACTATGCTTATGACCACAGAGGTGAGGAGACAGGAAAGAAAGCTAGGTTTTCCACAAAGAATGACACAGATGGGGCACCTAGCTGCAGAGATTTATGTTTTCGCAGCTACGCTGTCTGGCTCTCATCAGCCTCTCGGGCCCCAAGGCCATAGGTCCCCATTCTCAGCCAGCCCTCACTCTATCTGCAAACATATCTGATCCCCATGCCCACTCCATCTTGCCCCAATTCTGGCCAAGCTGCCAGCTTGCCTGGCTTGCACCACCGGTCCCTAGGCTCCAGATATGCCCATTTTCCATGCGCACACTCCCCTCAGCAGCAGAGCGACCTTTCAACATGTAAAGCAGATGAAGCACTCTCCTACTTAAAACCCTTCAAGGGTTTCTAATAGCATTAGAATAGAACCCAAATTCCAACCTACGTGCAGCTGATGACACCTTGGCTCCTCTCCTTCCACTCCCTCTCTCCCCACACCCCTCACTCACTACACTCCAGCCTTCTTGTGGCTCCACTACAACACTGAATTTGTGCCCACTTCCAGGCCTTCGTACACACTGTTCCCTCTGCCAGGGACAGTTCCCACAGCTCTACTTGCTGCATTTTACTTATGCCCCAGGTCTAAGCTCATATATCTCCTCTTGAGAAAGAGCTTCCTGAAGCCACAAGGTTGAAGCAATTTGCCTCTGCTCAGCTCACTCAATCACTTCTTCAGGAGCTCTTATAACCACTGGGAAACATCTTACCTTTTTCATATGTTGGTTTACTTACTTACGTCCTGATCTTCTCTCCCCTCTGATCTCTGCTGCCATGGTTCTTCCATTGCTAGTAAAGGAGCAGTGCTTGGCGTATGACGGGAGTGCAGCGAAGCTTTCATACACGGATGGAAGCTTTCATACACGGATGGATGAAGGCTGACCGGCCTCAGAGAGGACAGGCAGGGCACTTGCTGAGGGAGCTCTTCAGACGAAGGCCGGGTGGCGTGCTTCTGTTGTCTTCCTTTTCAAGTTTTCACCATATGGCTTGCTGCATACTTGGCTGAATTGCAGATGCTCTAACTTGGAGCTTTCTTGCTTTTGTGTGTTAATAACATAAAGATGGAACACAGCTTACCACACATTTTGTGTTTGCTATCTATATGTACATAAAACAGACTTCAGTGTTACTAGCCAACCCACTTGTGAAGTGGAAGGAAAACAACAATTAGAGAGAAGAGCAAGGCGAGCGCTTATGTAGAGCACAGCCGAATCTCCATACTGGGTGCACTCCCCAAGAAGCAGGCTCCATCCAGGAGGCCGTGAGGCAGGTGTTGGGAGGTGGCCACAGAGATTCTAGGGCCCCATGTCCCCAGGATAGAGTCCAACTTGGGTGCTCCTCTGGCTCCTGTCCCTGGGGCCCCCTCAGCCTCAGCAATCCCCCTTTCCCACATCACCCTTGGCCCCAGACACACTCAACACCTGTCCTCTCAGAATGTGTTGTGCTGTCTTTATCCTCCTGGTCTTCTCCCCAAACACTTGCCTCTGCCACCCCACCTCTAACACTGCCAGCTCACCCCTCCCAGCCTTCATCCGTGAATCTTTCACTCAAATGTGTGAAGACCGAGTGCCTCTCACAAGCTTTCGTGCAGATTCCTCCTGAAGGATGAAGGGCCCCGAACAAGTAAACAAATGCACAATTATGAAATATCTCAAGTGCTATGAAGAATGAAAATATGGAGCCTAATTAAAAGAAGAAAATTCAGAATTCAGCATTTATTCTACCATATGAGCTGTATTTCAGGGCAACCAAGTGGCCATAATTGATAGGGAAATTTTTCTTTACAGAAGACTTTAGTGAATAAATTCTGAACAGCAGTGTATGTCATGGGACGCTGGGCAGGTGCACTCTGCCCCTGCCAGGAGCAGTGGTCCATCACTGATGTTGTTTAGGATGCAAGGCCATGGCGATGATAAAATAACAACTGAAATGATTTGTTAAGCTCTTTATAGAAAATGTACCCCCAATTGCCTGCCTCGGGGGGACTGCTCCCACATACCATCCCCTCCCCTAGTTTGGAAGAAATGAAGGAAATAGGAAAATCACCATTTGACAAACCCTCATCAAGTAACTGATTCAGGAAACACTTATCAATGGATGAAAACAACAGGAGACGGACTGATAGGAAGCTGTAAGATGGGAGAAAGAGGCTGTCACCCCCTGACCCCAATGGTCAATCTCAGCATCACGAGAAGGGATCGCAGGGCACTATGGGCCTCCAGGGCGATGGCACAGGAAGCCCATGGCATCACCTACAGATGTGAATTTCAGCGGGTTACTTCCACCCTCAGGAAGCACAGGGAAGACAGAAACATGAAAGATGGCTCCGTGGAGAATCAGACAGACAAAACCAGACCATGGAATGATCCTGCAGGAGGCTGACCTGGCTTCTGAGGCAAACGTGGAAAAGGAGGAGCTAGTTGCTCTGGAGTAAAGAGAGCAAAGGGCATCGGAACCAGATGCAGCGTGTGGATCCTGTTTAGGTTGCGATCCACACCAATGGTTCAAAGACATATTTGAGATAACTGGGAAACTTGATTTTAGACTGAGTACTGAATGACACCAAGAACCATTCATTTTGCTACGTCTGTCACTGGCATTTTGGTTATGTAAGAAAATATCCATATTTTTCAAAGATGCATACTCAAGCATGTAAAACAGAAATGACATAATGTTTCAAATATGCCTTAGAAGACTTGAGAAAAAAAAAAAAAGAATAAAAGCTGCAGGCTTAAAGAAGCAAATATGACAAAGTCTTTTTTTTTTTTTGGTGGGGCTGTGTTGGCTCTTCCCGGCAGCACGCAGGCTTCTCTTGTTTTGCAGTGCCCTGGCTCTCGAGCACGTGGGCTCAGCAGCTGCAGTGTGCAGCTTCCGTGGTTGTGGCACTTGGGTTCGGGAGTTGTGGTGCACAGGCTTAGCTAGTCTGTGGCTTGTGGGATATTAGTTCCCTGACCAGGGATTAAACCTGAATCCCCTGCATTGGAAGGTGGATTCTTAACCACTGGACCACCAGGGAAGTAAGCACGTGGGCTCAGCAGCTGCAGTGTGCAGCTTCCGTGGTTGTGGCACTTGGGTTCGGGAGTTGTGGTGCACAGGCTTAGCTAGTCTGTGGCTTGTGGGATATTAGTTCCCTGACCAGGGATTAAACCTGAATCCCCTGCATTGGAAGGTGGATTCTTAACCACTGGACCACCAGGGAAGTCCCAACAAAATCTTAATTGTTAAATCTATAGACCAAGCTTATGAGAATTCATTGTACTATTATCTCTCTACTTGTGTGTACATGTGAAATTTTTGTAATGAAAAAAACAAAAAAAGGTGCTGAGAGAAAACTGGAGACATTGAGAAAGAAAATACGTGTACTAGGAATTTCCTGACAGTCTAGTGGTTAGGACTGGGCACTTTCACTGCAGGGGCCAGGGATCAATCCCTGGTTGGGGAACTAAGATCCCACAAGCCACACAGCATGGCCAAAAAATTTTTTTAATTTAAAAAATTGAAAATATCTGTCCTGCAATGAAGACAACTGAATTTCGGTAGTGTTAACTAAGCAAGGCCTCTTTGAGGAGGGGATATTGAAGGAGAAGGAGACTGCCACTGACAGACAGTGGGGAGTGGGTGGAGAACAGGTGCAAACACACCAAAGGAATCAAGCTCTTGGCATAGTAGAGAGAGGCTGTGAGCCTGCCAGGCTGGGGCAGAGGCAGAGCTGGGAAGAGGGCCCAGGGTCCCAGGACGAGAGGGCAGAGGCAGGAGCTGAGTCAGGCAGGTCCCCATGCTGCTGCAATCAGTGGGAAGCTGACAAATGGTTTTTCAAAAGAGGCATGTTTGATCAAGTTTACGGAAGTGAATTTGAGAAGACTAGCCATTCTATGCAAGAGGCAGTGATGATGGGAAAGTAGTTCAGGAGACATAGCACCTGTCCAGGAAGCAGACAACGGCCTCCCTCCAGCATGGGGTAGAGAAGTAGATGAATTGGAGATATTTGGGGGGCAGAGAGCTATTGGGCTTGGCTGATGCATGCAGTACAGAGGATGAGAAAAAAGGAAAAAACCGAGGATGAATACCAGGTCTGTGGCTTAAGCAACTGAATGAATGGTGGCACCAGTGGAGGGCCTTTGAGGCAGGGAGGTGATAACCAGAGTTCACTTCTGAGCACCTTACACTGAGAGGCTGGGAAACTGATGCGTGCAGTGGTCCAGGGGGCTGGGCAGAGGTGTGAGCTGGCTGTGTTGACAGCCCAGGGAGAGAGAACAACCACATCGTCTGAGAAAAGGAGGAGCAAAGGCGGTGAGGAAGAGCACCAGGGAAGGAGGAGGAACACCAGGAGGGGGCAGTGGAGTTCTCGGGGGAGGGCAGTGAGCTATCACAGCGACACTCACAAGGGGCCTGAGCAGCGGAGCCTGGAAAGTGCCTTCTGGAGTTGGCAAGAGGGAGGGTGTTGGAGACCTTGACAAAGACGGTTTTGGTGACTCCACTTTCTGCCCCCTCCCCTCCCTGAGCTGGAGCAGGCCCCCTGCTGCCAGATGTGTCCCTCCCTGCATTTTTTTTTACTGCTCTGTGGTGACGGGTGGGCTGCTTTTCTCCTCCACTGGGCGTGAGCGTCTTGAGAACAGGACGCTTGTTCAACCTTCACGCTCCTAGGACAGAATTCATCCCTGAAATCAGTCAGTGGACACTTAAAGAGATAGCGGCAAGATCACGGATTCCTCCATTGGCCAGCATCACGAAGGACGTGAAAGCAGGGAGTCTGATCAACTAACTGTCCCAGACACTGGAACCAAGTTCATAGATCTCCCCACCAAAACTGACCAGAGAGAACCCAGGGGGGATCCTTGCGGAAGCCAGGGAACAGAGCCTGCGGAGTGCTCGCCCACAAAGCGCCCCAATACAACCTCATGTCCACCCTTTCCTCTCCTCTTGGCCAGAGGAGGAAGTGGAGGCAGCAGGAAGTGAAGTGCTTTCCCAAGATCATGCTGGGCTCGGAACCCTGCAGCTGGGACCCGTGTCTCCTCAGCACAGGTTCATAACAGCCTACAGCAGCTCAGGGCCTCATGGAAGGACACACGGACACCCACACTACAGAGGGGCTGCCCTCTGCACACCTTCTTAAACTTCTGGCTTATCCCTTTTCTTCCTCTGACCACAGTTTTGCACATTGATTTGAAATAATATCACGTCACAGGGTGAGTGAGTCGCTCTCTTTTCAATTCTTCACGTGTTCTGATCAATCAAGGAGAAAGTCTCAGTTTGAAAGAGATGGCTTTGACACATCTCTAATGTCTACTCAACTCCTCTAAAAGATGTGGTAAAATACACTTAACAATTAACCACCATAACCATTTTTAAATGTCTAATTTGGTGGCATTAATTACATTCACAATATTGTGTAACCATCACCACAAATCATCCTCGGAACTTTTGAATCTTGCAGAACTGAAACTCTGTACCCATTAAATAATAACTCCCATTCCCTCTCCCCAGCCCTGGCAAACGCCCTCTTCGTTTCTGTCTCTATGAATTTGACTACCCTACTACCTGGTATAAATGGAATCATAGCGTCATCTCCTGTTTTAAACAGAAAGAGACCAGGCCTCAGGCTCATGGCCTGTCTCACATTGTCCTGTCTGCGGTTATCAACTCTTTGAAGCTTCCCTTCTCTTTGTGGCTGGTGATGTTGGTTTTTCATTTAGGATAGGGACAGTAAATTTCCCTTTTTAAATAAACAGATTTAAGTGGGAAAAATAATTCACAGCGAAATGTTAAAGGTAGAGAGGCTCTCAGACAGAGAAGAGAGGGTGGAAGCGTGGGAGGTGGGGAAGCCCCAGCCTTGACTGTGGAGTCTACTTGTGCTTAGCCCTCTGTGACCCTGATACCAGCCCCATGTAGGCTTCAGCAGAGTAATGTGGCCCCCATTCCACGCACCAGGGCTCTTCATCTGGAAAAGGCTCTCTGTACCTCTCACCTTTGCCATGCACTTATTTGGTCAGCAAACCTGGCTGTCCAGACTCTGTGCTGGTCTCCGGGGAATGCTTAGGTCTGGGTTCCTCCCAGTCTACCCCCGCCTCAATGCCTTCTTCCTTCTTTCCTTCTTGTTTATTTAATCCTGACCTCTCTCGTCCAAGACCCTGCTATGCAAGCTCTGGTTCAGCTCTGAATTCCCAGTAGGGTCTCAAGGTCAGACAAGTAGCAAGCCAAGGTTGACACTGAAAGGAGACGAGACATAGGATGAAGCTGCCCCACCCAAAGAGGTTAGCAGACTGCTGTTGCCCTGCACAGACATGGGCCCAACTTTGCCAAATCATCCTGTTGCTCAACAAGTCGGAAATCCTCATGTGTACAAGGATTCAAGCTTTTGCTAATGCTCTGTAGACCAGGAGCATCAGCTTGTACCCTCTATCTGATCATGTTAGGAGTGACTCTTGCTCAGATAGAGTTCACTCGCCTCCAGAAGGTGTAAGGTGCTCTTGGGAGCTCCTGAAGGCCAGAGTCAAGCTAGTCCACCCCAAACCAACCTGCACTTGGGGGTTCTGAGGTTGCCAGGCTGATTAATAAGCTGAGTTCTATGTGACTGGTGGCAGCAAGTAATGAAGGAGGTTGCCATGGAAGTCAGGATTCTGGGGGAACTGAGACCATAGCCAGCCCTGGCACCACCAGAACCACATGCCAGCCAGCCAGCCAGGCTGCTGTAGATTTACGGACCTTATAGAGAAGGGCCTGAATGAGTCCAGGAGACCACCAGAGGCTCTTTGATGGGCACAAATGACACCCGTAACTCTCTCAGCAGCAAGTTATGAGAAATCCAAACCCTACTGTCTAAATAAACATGAAAATAATTGGCTCCAGCATCCGGAAAATTCCTAGTAATCTGGTCTTGGGCTTGATTAGATCCAGCAGCTCAACAAATCACAAGGCTGCCTCCCCTCACCTCTGGCTCTGCTTCCCTGCAAACCTCCCCCTTCCCCCCAAAGGACCTCCCTCAAAGGAAGGTCGCCTTGAGTGGCAAGATGGCCTCCTAGTTCCAGACCTCTTCCCATCAGCTTAGCAACTCCAGAGGATTTTCATTGGCCCAGATTGGGTCACGTGCCTACTCCTGACCCAATCACATAGTCAAGAATGCGGGGCTCTGATTGGCCAAGTCCCCCTCCCCCCATTATGTTCAAGAGCCTGGTGCTGTAAGGAAAATGTGAGTCCCTGACCAAAAGAGAGATTCCAGGGCTTCCTCTCTCCCAGCCCCTGCTCTGTATCTTGCAGCTGTGACTGCTTTCAGAAAACCCAAGATGAGACGATTTAACTGAAAGCTGGGAATATGGTGGTCAGACACAGAACAAAGCTCTCTTGTGTCTTAGCCCATACTAAGGGGGTTGCTTGTTGCTGCATAACTTGCCCCTCCTCCCCACAAAACCTGGTCACACACTCCCACTCCATGAAATGTCTTCAAATTAGTCTCTGTTCCTTGTAACTCTGAGCTTAGGACAGAATCCATAAATGTCAGCTGCCATCATTATTCTATCGTACACTGAGTTTAAAGGTAAATTTTAGTTTTCACTGGAGTTTTTTAATTAACCAGAACTTCTGTCTAAAAGGTTGACTGGATTTGCTTAACCTCTCTTAACCAGTGTAAGAGAGGGTTAGGCCAGGGCTGGGCCACCCATTGGTTTGCTAGTCTCCCCCCTTGGAATCCACCACAGTGTGAGCCTGGTCTGAACAATAAGCAAGTCTTGGGGAGCATAGCTGGGCCTGGGGCTCTGACTGACCTGGCAGGCCTGTGCAGATAGGTCCCCAGGGCTACAGGAGGACAGGAGCCAAGCCTCTGAGGCCTTCCCACACTCACTTCCCTGGCACTGAATCCTGCTCATCCTGCCTGCCCCCCACCCCACAGCCCACACCAGTGCAGCCAGTCTGACCCTCTTTCCTCTGGTTTTCCTGTGTGTAGGACCCTCCCCTGCCCCATCCACCACCA
>SJYT01028202.1:212335-299735 GCA_006410635.1 Cephalophus harveyi
CCTAGTCACAGCCCACGCCTTCCTCCATCTACCCTCTACAGCGCTCCTTAACTTTTGTGTGTACCTTTAAGGAGCTGGTAAAAGTTATGTGCCAGCTGCCCAGGAAAGTGGACTTGATGGGCTGGCACTGTCAATAGGCAGTTTCCTGGGATCCTGAAGGCTGTCTGTGGGCCCTGGATTAAGGAATCCTATCTGGGAAGAACTTGGCCCTTGCAACCTCCACGGGCTTACTTCTGGTTCCTGAACCTCTACCATCATCAGGGCCTAAACCACATATGAAGCTAAGCCAATGCCCCAAATTTCTTTATAAATAATAATGATAGTTGTTACATACTGAACATTTACTATATGTTAGATACTATGGCAAATCCATTATACATATTAATACATTTATTCCTCACAGGTTGGGATAATTAAAATCACACCCATTTTACAGATGAGGAAATTGAGGCACCAAGAGGTTAAGGAAATTTCCCACAGTCTCATGGCAGAAGAAAGGTACTGTCCTCCCTACACAGCAGCTGTTTTGTCACCTCTAGTGTAATCCTTAGTCTCCCTCAAGGCTGTCAGTGTTTGGACACAAAATGAACCAGATTCAAAGAGCCAAAGGTGAACTGCTCCAGACAAGTGGCCATTGGTGACTTCTGAAGACTCCAAGTCTTTGTGCAGGCAGTTTCTGCTGCCTTAGACATATCTTTTATATTGTTCCTGCTGAATTCATTCCTCTTTCTGGCCTTGATGCTGCTTCCTCCAAGCAGCTGTGTCCAAGAGTAGATTGAATGCCCTTGCTCCCAACTCCACATGAAATCGTAGCCCCCAGGATTTTTCCATCCAAGTTCTCATCGCTCTGTACTGCAACTGCCAATCTACATGACTGCCTCCTTTTCAGACTGGAAACTCTCAGTGGGTAAAGATTATTAAAGTCTTACTTTATTGTTTTTTTCAATTATTTTTAAAAAATTAACCATTTTATTTTGTAGTGAAGTATTGCATACACTCAGTAAAGTGCACAAATAACAAATATATAGCTCATTGAACTTTTATTTAGGAACATAGCCATGTAACCACTGCTTAGATCAAGATATAAAACATGTGTACTGTAGTACCTAGGACCCCCACCCCAGAGGGGTGCCACCACAGTTTTTATCTTTTCTTTTTTTTTAATAAAATTTTAAAATTTATTTATTTTTGGCTGTGGTAGGTCTTCATTGGTGCTTGTAGGCTTTCTCTAGTTATGGTGCATTGGCTTAGCTGCTCCATAGCTTGCGGGATCTTAGTTTCCTGACCAGGGTCTAAACCCATGTCCCCTGCATTGGCAGGCAGATTATTAACTACTGGGCCATCAGGGAAGTCCTGGTGGTATTCTTTGCTGATAGGAGTATAAATTACTACAACCACTAAGGAAAACTGTCTTGTCTATCATTGTTAACAACTGTCATTTATTGGGTATTTACTATGTGCCAGGTACTGTACTCAGCAATTCATCAGCATTATTTCACTTAATCCTTACAGTGACCCTAAGAAGTAGATAGTGCCATATGTGAAATAAGACAATCATGGTATCAATGTCATAGGATTATTGAGAAGTTTAGTTGAGATAACACTTTGAAGTATTTAAGACAAAGCTGTTATTTTTGTAATGTTTGTGATATCTGTTATTGTTACTACCTTTGGGCTTCCCTGGTGGCTCAGATGGTAAAGCGTCTGCCTGCAATGCGGGAGACCTGGGTTCAATTCCTGGGTCAGGAAGATCCCCTGGAGAAGGAAATGGCAATCCACTCCAGCACTCTTGCCTGGAAAATCCCATCGATGGAGGAGCCTGATAGGCTACAGTCCATGGGGTCGCAAAGAGTTGGACATGACTGAGCAACTTCACTTAAGGGCACAAGGCTGGGAATTTAGAAGCCTGGGTTCCATGCTTACCTAAGCCAATCTGAGCAAGACATTTCAGCAGCCTTGACCTCATAGCCCCTGGAAGGTCAAGAATCTGCTAGCAGGGACCTCTGAGGATGACACAAACCGTGTCCTCCAGTAAGATCCAGGCTCTAACTTCAAAAAGACAGTCCTGGAGGGAGGAGTCTCAAGACTGAGACTGAAAATCAGGAAGGGCCTTGAGAGTGTTTAGGAGCCCTGTGCTATGTCTTTTCTAGAAGTTTAGTACAGTAGGTACTTTCAAGTGATGATAGTTCAATACTTGTCTCCTTAGCCTGTAAAATCCACAGGGCTTGGTCACCATGGGTTCCAAGCATTCCTTCACCAGTAAGACTGAAGTGCCTCCCTTCCTCCAGGCACTATGCCAAGAGCTGGGGGATACAGCAGTGAACAAGACAGACAAGGCAGGGAGAAGAGAACCAAACACGGACAAGAGACATACGGCAGCAAGTGCTGTGCAGAAGCCATATGCGGTGGAGAGGCACTCCTGGGGAAGACCTGGCAATTCTCAGGAAAGATGCAGCTGGAAGGGGCCGCAGCTAGGGACAACAAAACCCAAGGTCCCGAGATACGAAAGGACAGAGGATGGCCAGAGGAGCTCTGATGGGAGGCAGTTGAAGGAAAGGTCTGAGAGGGTGTGAGGGTAGGTCCACGTGGGGTCCTGTAGGACATGGAGTGTGGATTTGATGCTTAAGGTAAAGAGGGCCGCATGGAATCCCAGCATCAAAAAGGTCTTCCGATGCTCAGGGGAAAATCTGTGTCGAGAGGCACACATGGAAGGTAAGGTGCTAGACTATATTAGCTGAATGAACACACGCACTCATGGACAGATGGATGGACGCACGTCCAGGAGTAACAGCTGTTCCACAGGCGGCCCCCGATCTGGCGGCCTGAGGCGCTGGTTCTAGGCTCTGTGGCCATGCGCTGTGACCTTGGGCACATCCCACCCTGACTCAGGGCCCGGAAACCTGCGTCTCGGGGGCGGGGGAGACGTGCAAGGAGAGACAGTGCGCGCGCGCTGCAGGCCTACGGACGTCAGGTCTAGTGGCCCGACCCCTCAGTCGGGGACCGAAGCCTCGCCGCCCGCCGTGTTTACATTCCACCAGCGCCGGCCACGCGGCTTTTTGCCGCTCCGGCGCCGCTCGGCTCCGCCCCCAGAGCCCCGCGACCCGCCCCTCCGCCGCACTCGCGCCAGACCTCCCCCGCGTCCCGGCCTGCGCAGCCCCGCCCCACCGCGCGCGCCGGCCGGCCCCCGCGTCCCGCCCCGCGCGGGCTCCGCAGCTTGGGCGGCGCAGGCCCCGCCGCGGCCCCAGGGCCCCTCCCCGCCGGCGCGCAGGCCCTGTCACTTAGCCCCGCCCCGCGCTGGCCCCGCCCCGGGCGGGCCCGAGCGCCTGGGCGGGCCCGCGCCGCGCAGGGCGGGCCTGAGGGCGGTGGCTGGGCGGGGCCGAGCCCTCTGGCGGCCGCTGAGGGGCTCCGAGCCGGCCGGGGCGGAGCGGAGGGTGGCGGGAGGGCGCGAGGGCGGGCCGGGGGCCGGTTCCGCGCGCTGGGATTTTTAAATGTCCCGCTCTTAGCCGGGCGCAGGAGCAGCCGGCTCGGCCGCCAGCGCGGTGTAGGGGGCAGGCGCGGATCCCGCCACCGCCGCGCGCTCGGCCCGCCGCCGTCTCCCGCCTCCCGGCTTCCCGCTCGCCTCTGCCTCCTGCCTCCAGCCTCGGCTCGTGCCGCCTGCCCGCCTGCCTGCCGCGGAGACGGCTTCGGGTGAGGACCCTGCCTCGGGCTGCCGGACTGCGCGGCGGGCGAGGACTCCTGGGGCGCCCGGGTCGGGTCGGGCCGGGCCCGGGTGGGGGTGGGGCGAGGCCGGGTCGCCGGGTCCCCGGAGGCGTCAGCGCGGGGTGCCCCGGGAGGGCGACTCAGAAGCGGGCTCCGGGGAGGTGTTGAGGCGAAGACTGAGGCAGCTGGGGGTCCCGAGGGAGGCAATGGGCCGGCGAGAGTTTCAGGGGGCGTTGAACCCTCCCCCCCCCACCCTGGGTTCCGACCCGGCGTCGCGGGCCGCTGGTGGCGCCGCGGGTGACAGGCCACCCCGGGCCCATCGGCCATTTTCCCGACCGGCCCGGGAGGCTCCCGCCGCCGCCGCCCGCGCGGGAGGGGGAGGGGTGCTCGGGACGGGCCGGCGGGCCCTGGTCCCCTCTGCTGCCGTCCTCACCCCACTGCCGTTTCGTGCCCCCAGGCTTGAGGTCTGATCCTGCGCCCAGCGCCATGCCGAGGGAAAAGGAGAGGTGAGTGGCCTGGCCGCTGCGGGAAGGGGAAGGTGTGCGGTGGTGGGGGAGGGGTGGGCCGAGATTTGGGGAGAACTCTTACCTCTGTGCCATCCTGGTTTTGCAGGGATGCGAAGGAACCGGATACCATGAAAGAGGAAAGTGGCACCGATGTCTCTGTTCGCTCCAGGAAAAGAAAGGCAAATGTAGCCGTTGTGAGTACAAAGGAGACAGGTGGGGGAGGATGCCCCCCGCTCAGTCTTACCTGGGTACCAGAATGGGTTCTGCCCATGTATTTGTTGATGAGGGATCAAGAGGGGGGAGCGTTTGGCAGAAATGGTGATCATAACCTTACTAGCTTTCTTTTTCTTCTCTGTGTCTGTGTTTTTGTCTTTGGGCTGTTTGGTGTGTTTCCTTGGGGTGTGGGGGTTGTTTTATGTTAGTTTTTGCAGGATCCAGATGAAGAAATTGCCAAAATTGACAGGACTGTGAGAAGCCAGTGTGGCAGTCAGGTAGGTACATTTTCTGATTGGGTCGAAGTTGAGGCTCCCCTTGTTTGGGGTCAAATTGAGTCTCACACTTGCTTGCCTCCTGCTGAAGGCTTTTTCTCTAACTATGGCCACAGTTCATATAACTGAGCACTGTGCCTGTCAGTGGGCACTGACCTCTGCCAGTCTTGGGATTCCAGGAAGGACTGTGTTCCTGACTGACATCCCTGAGATTACAAATATGCGCTGATGTCTGGAAGAACCAGAATGAACCTCACATAACTCAGTCCTCTCCTTTTGCCCTTGAGGAAACTGAGATTCAGTTAGAGGAGGAAAGTAACCCAGAGTCCTGTGCAAGCCAGGGGCGGAGTCTGTTCTATAGCCTAGGCTGTAGGCTAGTGAACTGGGGGAGGGCTCCTGACACACAGCTCTTTGGGTAACTGTGATGATGGGGGTTTGTGTGTGTTCATAAGCAACTTCTCCCCATCCACACTTGTGTTCATTTCCTCATGGTGCTTAAAGACTTCCCTTTCCTGCTCCCATCTCCTTTAGGTCATGTTTCAAACTTTTTCCCCCTTTTTGATGGTTCTTCTAGCCTCTTCAGCAGTTACTTACAGTGATAACTGCTGCCTGGACCTTGATCTGACCTCCACCAGAGTATTAGTAAGACATTCTGTGTAATGATATGTGCATCTCAACACATTTTTAAAATTGACTAGTCTGTCCATTTCTCTTGCCCCTCCTTCATGGAGTTCCCGCCATATTTCTTGCATGTTCACAGTAGCATCATAATATCAGAAGTCCCTAGCCAAAAAAGCTTGTATTATCTCTCTGCCTCCAGAAATGGCTGGAGACTGTAGTTATGGCCCCAGTAGGGGAAGCAGTCTATCTCCAAACTAACTGATTAGGCTTTCTGACACTATAACAGATAAAAACTGAGCAAGAATAGTATTTGAGCCAAGGAAAGTGGTTCTGATGAGGTTAGCAGTGGCAGCACATCACTTCGTAGGACAGTGAGCAACAACCATAGCAGCTGGGTCTGGAAGAGTGAAGGTCTTCAAAGCCGTGGGACACGTGGTAAAGCTGTTGTTACTGCACACAAGACCCTAGTAATTAGCATTTCTGGGGAGATTCTACTTAATATTGAACAACAGCTTGATGGTTTACTTGCTGTATTAGAAGAAGAGATACTTTGTTTTAGGAAAAGAAATAAGACAGTGCATTTCAAGTTCTTTCCTTTTTTTTCTTTTTCTTTTTTTCTCCCTGTAAAGACTTCAACCTAAGCAAGTTAATTTTTGTGGGTCTCTACTAAAATGAATCTCAACTTTGTGAAATTCAAGATTGGTTGTCTTCCTAGCTATGTTTTGAATTGGAATTTTTAACTGAGGCTAAAGCAAAGCTGTCCCTGTTGACTTCTTGGGGTTTTAGAGTAGTTTCAGTTCCAGAGATAACTGGAGCGGAGCCTAGGGTGCCTAAGACAGGGCTTTGGGCCTGTCCCTGGACTGCAGAGAGCTGATAGATGTGATATGTGAATAGCCATATTATTTCCCACTAGAAGGCATTTTCATGGTTCAGAGATTAATGACAACAGGTTTCTACACATTGTCTAAAGTAGATAGCTTGAAATTACCCATCATTTATGAAGCAGTCAGTGTCATATGTTATTTCTCTGTAGATTCATGAAGCTAGAATTGTGGGGTAACAACCTTTTTGCCAATCAATTACACAGAATTTTTCTGTGGAGTTATCATAGTTCAGCCCTGTTCAATAGCCCTGAGCTATTTGTAGCCATCATGCTGAACTCTGTGATACTGCTACATCAAGACCACATGGAACATTTGATTCTTACCTTAGGTTTTTCCCAATGAAAATAATGCTCTTTTGTCTAAAGTCTATTTAACATATCTATTTTGTTCAATTTTTTGCATGAGACCCCACTTGTTTATTGAAATGGAGTCCTGGAATTTCTATTAGTTACTTCTCAGAACATAGTTTTGCATAAGGTAGTTTCATTCTTCATTAAAAGAGGCACAAAGAGTCAGAGGTGGTTAGAAATAATCAAATTGGTATCTTGCTATTATCCCTTTCCTTCCTAAAGTCAGATTGATCTCGCTTTCTTTGAGACATGGTATACATTCAAGTTAAAGAATATAGACTTCATTATTCTGCTTCATACACTGGTCAAAGGCCAACTTTGGGGACCATTTGTCTGCTTGTGGTTCACCTGATTTGTCTGTGTACTGCAGGTTGGGAACTGTTAACATTTTTATCTCCAAAAGTCTTCTCTCAACTATTTCAGCCATCTGGCTGTAGAGGGTGACACCCAGCTTCTGCTTTCAAAACTAGAATTCATTCTTGAATGAATACAACTTAAAGCAGTTGTAACATGATCCTTTTGAGTCAAGGAAATGATACCAGCACATGATACTAGAACTGGAAGAGGATGTTGCCCTTCTCCAACAGCTGTTGGCAAGATCTGTCATGGTTAATTTGCATGCCCAATTCTTTGCACATTGGATGGAGGAGAGCTTTATCCTACTTTGCTCTTCTCAGTACCTTGAAAGTGCTCTGGCTTCCTCTGAAAGTGGCCAGTGTGCTGTGATAGCCACCCTGTTCCATATCTTCGAAGCAGCACTTGGAGAGCCCAAGTTTCCATGTTCATTTATAGTTCTCTCGGTTGTCTCTTTTCCAGTCAACATTAATGATCTCTCTGCTTTAAAAAAAATTGCTAAGTCTCAGACCTTTAACAGAGCGTCTATGCTGGCAGGATTGTTAACATGCCATATCTTCAATAAATTCATTATAACTTTAAAAAACAATCATAGTTGTTTAGAGTAACATGATAAACAGTAGCTTTAAAAAGAAAAAGCTTTAAATGGCAAAATGACATTTTCCAAATATTAAAAATTGTATTAAATATCTGGACTTTTTAAAAGAACCATTGTTTGGGTTTTTAATGATGGTTTAGCATTTATTACTATATAAGCCTTTGAGGGTGGGTTTCAAAGGTCTTCAGGAATATCTAGGCTTTGTCTCTATAGACTTCTAGTAAATCCTGTGACTGTTGCTTGATGTGGTTTTAAGTAGGCAGATACTCCTTTTTTTTTTCCATTTGAATTAAGGAAAACGAAAGATCCTCATTATGTAATATATTTGGCTTGACCTGCAACCAAAGGAAGATGTCACATTTGGTGGGTTTTTATTAAATGAGGAAACTAAATATAGATGGCAATCAGTTTTATACTTATGGTTGTGGAGTGCTTATGTAAATACTTTTATTGGAAATTCTGTCTTTCACGTTTAAGACATTTTATTAGGTTAGTTGTACTTGTTAAAAAACCCAAGTCTTTGAATTGTGACCAAATCTCCCAATACCCTTTTGGAGCCATGCTTAGTGTCTTACTGAACCTCGAGTAGATTTTCTTTTTCGGTAACGTAAGAGCTGTTTGCATTTTGTCTTACCCTTCCTGTGCCCTCACGCACCTCATATGAGGATGATGATATGGAGAATAAAATGCTACTGACTAGTTTTCTTAGGTACTTACTGCATAGACTCCTGAGAAAATGAAAGCTTGGAGTCATTATTGTGTCTTCCATGCTATCTCCATCTTAATTTAGGCTGGAATATTGATTTAGGCCTAGAGATTGCTCTAGGTGTGTGAAGACTTTTTTTGTTTTACTGGCTGTTTTACAAATCAATGAATGTAAAAACAGCTGGTTTACATCAAACATTTTTTAACATGTCTTTATTTTACAGCCTTGGGACAGTAATACAGCCTGTGAAAACCCCTGCTCCCTGATTCCCACACCTGACAAAGAAGAGGATGAACTTCTCTACCCACACGCTGCGTACAAGCCTCAGAGGTGCACGCCATCGTCATCCAGAGCGTCGCCACTGCCTGTACTGAAGTAAGCTGACCACTGAGTGCCTCCTGGGTCTCTTACTCCCTGTGTGCACTTCCACTTCGCTAGCTGGATGCATACTGACACCTGTCTTGTGTTTTGCTTGGTTTTGTTTTTTTGTAGCTGGGCAAATAGAGAGGAAGTATGGAAAATCATGTTAAACAAGGAAAAGACATACTTGAGGGACAAGCACCTTATGCAACGGCACCCTCTTCTGCAGCCTAAAATGCGAGCAATTCTTCTGGATTGGTTAATGGAGGTAGGTTGAGCCTTCTGGTTAACTAGAAGCATTGACCATTTCTAGATTCTTTTGTGATGTTGTAATCTCTTCATGTGTTTGATTCCACTGACACATTGTGTGTCTCTGAACTGTGGTATATACGCTACAGTGGTTTAACTTTTTTGCTTATGTACTTCCTTAAAAGAATTTCTGAAGTCTGTTTATCCCTTAGATGTTTTTAAGTTGGCATCTGAATTTTTTTCTCAAAGTTTAAATAGTTGCAAAGGTTATATTTTCCAGTTAATTATAAATATTGGTATTTGATCTTTGTTAATTAAATTGCTTTTTAAGTATACACAATAGAATGTGTAACAGCTATTTGATAGCTTACTACCAAATGTTTTAAAAATATATGAACAAATTTATCTTTAACAGTCAGAAATTTTATATTGTTTCATTTTAACTCCTTGGGACCCATTTCTCTTTCCCCACAGAAGTTTATCCTAACAAAATATATTGTTCAAATCTTCTATTGATCACACTATCATACTTCACATTATCATACAAAAATTGATCAAATAACAAGATTATAAATTATAGTAAATAATTGTTAAATACAAAAAGTTCTGTTGTATAGGCAGTGCACCTCTTTCTAGGAGGAAGTGTGGGTGTCTCAACAGTGGCTTGACTAAGGGACGTTTCTTGGATACTGCTTCCCTTGTGGCTCAGATGGTAGAGGATCCTGCTGCACCGCAGGAGATCCGGGTTTGACCCCTGGGTCAGGAAGATCCCCTGGGAAAGGGAATGGGAGTCCACTCTAGTGTTCTTGCCTAGACAGTCCCATGGACAGAGGAACCTAGCGGGCTACAGTCCCTGGGGTTGCAGAGTCAGACATGGCTGAGTGACTGACAAACATGCCTTGGGTGGTGCAAAATGAGCTTTCTTCTGTGAGTGGAAGGGTATCTTAGGCAGATCCATTCTATGAAAGTATATGTGGAAGCTGAGTGGCTACGTCTTCCCTAAAAACAAACTGCCGTGTACCCTTCAGAAAGTTTGTATTGACAGGGGTATTTGTTCCCTAGTTGTGCTTATCCTGGAGTCAAATCTGCTGCCACCTAACATCTTTGTGCCTCAGTCAGGCAAGTCACTTAACTTGATTTTCTCATTGTAATGTTTTCTATTAGTATTTTCCTTACATGTTTGTGCGGATTAGAAATAGTGTATATGAAGTACAGCTTACATGTGTGTGTGTGTGTGCTAAGTCATGTCCAACTCTTTGCGACCCCCTTGACTGTAGTCTGTCAAGCTCCACTGTCTGTGGGATTCCAGGCAAGAATACTAGAATGGGTTGCCATTTCTTCCTCCAGGGGATCTTCCTGATCCAGGGATTGAACCCAAGTCTCCTGCACTGGCAGGCAGATTCTTTACCACTGAGCTACCTGGGAACCCTCTTGGTAGGGAAGATCCCCTGGAGAAGAAAATGGCAACCTACTTCAGTATACTTGCATGGGAAATCCCATGTATAGAAGAGCCTGGTGGCCTACAGATCTCCTTTTTGGTGTCGCAAAGGAGTCAGACTTAGTGGCCAAACGATAGCTTACATAGTAGGCCATGTAAGATTTGCATAGAAACGTCTTTTTATCATTCTTAATTTTCTTTTCTTTATTGGTCCCTGAAAATGTCAACATACAAAATGTACAAATGTACAAATTCTTTGGCAGGCTTGCTTAAAACTATAGGCCTTGAGTCATGTAATACTATTGAAAGGATAGAAAAGAAAGATAACTTTTGTCTAAAGTGGGACAAAACGTGAGTCCGCAGTTCACAGGCAGTCTTATCTGCAGTGATGTCAAATTTCCCAGCCCCCAGCCCAGCCAAGAAGTATGTAGCAAAAAAAGAAGTGCTTACACAGTGTGCCTGATGGTGAGCTGAGTAAAATAGGTCTGAAAGTTTGTTCCATAGAGAGCAGAAGCTCTGGTTTCACTTCTAATCCGATTGTAGTTGAGTTAGTTAATAAAGACTGCCTCTAAACATGGTTCCACATGGACTTAGAAACCCTTTGGTGATTGATGGAGGTCTCTAGTAATGTTCTGTTTGTTTTTTCCGCTGGTGCCTTTCCTACTTATTATAACCCTGTGAAGTGTACTTATTTGGGATATACTGTTTAGAAATAGCAGTTTTAAATTCATAATCAAACATTTGATGATAGTAATGAATTGAGGTCTAATATTTCTTTGGTCCTTTTCAACTCCATCATGTATACTATTTTTCCATATCTCACAGCAGTCCTGTGAGGTCAACAAAGCAGGACTAATTTATAATGTCTCAATTTTATAATTGGTTTTTCTAAAGGGGAGCCTAGGATAGAACCTAGGTCTCTGAGTCATTTAATGCTTTTTAATAAAGCTTTTGCCTCTTGTGATTAACAGTGTTTTAGTGTTATGGTCTTTAAATAAACCTATGTTCCAGCTTTCAAACTTTCATACTGATGGTGTTCATTGTGAAGAAATATTGTAGTTCTTTCCTCACATCTTAATGAAACTTACAAAGGGGGACATATTTCTTTGAGAAAATTTTGTTTTTCCTTGAAACGCTGCTTTTACTGTACTGTGAATGTACCTTCTTTCTGCAGCTGTGAGCTTTTGCTCTTATATTAGATCACAGAACACTTCATCCTTATCCTGAGTTCCAGTTTTTCATTGTGCATGTGCTTAGGGATAAACAAGGTAACCATCCTTCATGAAAAGCCAGTTTCTGTCTCTTTGGTTTTATCCTTCACCAAAATCATGGCGAGTTTTTTTGTCTTTCTTTTTTTCCTCAAGTAACTATTCTAAAACTTACTATTTTTTCAGGTATGTGAAGTCTATAAACTTCACAGAGAGACATTTTACTTGGCACAGGATTTCTTTGATCGGTATATGGCAACACAACAAAATGTTGTAAAAACACTTTTACAGCTTATTGGGATTTCATCTTTATTTATTGCTGCCAAACTTGAGGTAAATAATTTTCAAATTTTTTTATGTAGTACATGCTTTTCTTGAGATCCACTGGAATTAGGGGAAGGGATCAACTATTTGTCTGTATTTGTATTTTTCTAATTTGAAGCCTTCTAAAGTTTAGCCACACATAAAAAAAAGGCTAGAAATTAACCAAGAAAAGTATGAGTATTTAAAATGCTTAGGTTAATTTAATTCCTCTAATCAAAAAAATTGAACTTCTCCCTAAGAGGATAAAAATTTTGGTGTGATTAGAAGGGTAGATGGGCCCAACTTTCAAACACATTACTAAAGGTATTGAAAAGGTGAAATTTTCAAAACTCTTCAGTAAGTAACAGGTTGATTGATTGATGAGGGTGAATGTTTCATTTCTTTCACAATTAATGCATTTTGAACCACTAGAGCAGCTCTTACATTTATCCCATCAATGTACCCTCTCTTTCTATGTTAGCATACTAAAAAATAATTTGAGAGGTACAATATATAAGTTAAAACTATAAGAGATGGGCATTTTGCTAGTAGTATCTTCTTTTATTTCCTTTTAGGAAATCTATCCTCCAAAGTTGCACCAGTTTGCTTATGTTACAGATGGGGCTTGTTCAGGAGATGAAATTCTCACCATGGAATTAATCATTATGAAGGTATGTTACAAGTTAATTTTTCAGTCCTTTTCAAAAATACATACATAATATCTTTTCTACATTCAGCATGAGTGCATCTGGCTTGGTGTTCTTCAGCTGGACACATTGTGGCAGGGGAAATGGTTGCATTTTGAAACTCCTTTAGAGCGGCTTCCCTCCTGGCTCAGATAGTAAAGAATCTGCCTGCAATGCAGGAGACCAGGGTTCAATCCCTGGGTCGGGAAGTTCCCCTGGAGAAGGGAATCAAAACCTACTCCAGTATTCCTGGCTGAAGAATCCCATGGATAGAGAGGATTCTGGTGGGGTACAGTCTGTGGGGACACAAAGAGTCAGACACAACTGAGCAACTAACACTATAGAGGACAAAGGGAATAGAAATGTCTTTTTCTTTTTTCAACCATCAGTCTGTTTTCTGTTTTCCCATAGGCCCTTAAGTGGCATTTAAGTCCCCTGACCATTGTGTCCTGGTTGAATGTATACATGCAGGTTGCATATCTAAATGATTTTTATGAAGTGCTCCTGCCTCAGTATCCTCAGCAAATCTTCATACAGATTGCAGAGGTAAGTGGCTCTACTACCTCTGTGGGGCACCCCAACCCACCACATCTGAGTAACTCTAGAAGGGCTGTGTGTTGGCTTGTCCCTTAGTGTTCTGTTCTTCCCCATAGCTTTTAGATCTCTGTGTCCTGGATGTCGGCTGCTTAGAATTTTCTTATGGTGTGCTTGCTGCTTCCGCCTTGTATCATTTCTCTTCATCCGAACTGATGCAAAAAGTTTCAGGTATGTTGGCTTTCCAGTCCATTAACAAGATATATGAAACTTACAAACCAGTTGTTCGTCTCAAATCGAGCGTAACATGTATTTTCATTGCAGGGTATCAGTGGTGTGATATAGAGAAGTGTGTCAAGTGGATGGTTCCATTTGCTGTAGTTATAAGGGAGACAGGAAGTTCAAAACTTAAGCACTTCAGGGGAGTTCCTGCTGAAGATGCACACAACATCCAGACCCATATAAACAGCTTGGATTTGCTGGTCAGTACTGTTCCTTGTTTCCCAGACAAAGTCTTAAAACTGCCTGGGCAGCCTCTTCACTTTGCTTCATACAGGCTCCAGATGATCCTAAAAAGACTCCAGTTCTTTTTAATTCCTTGGAAAAGAAAAACTGGGATCAACAGACCCTATCTCTTAAATATCATATAGACCACAGGCTTTTAGATTATTCTTTGCTATTTTTTTTTCCTTCACTCACCTACATAGGAAAAAGCACAAAGTAAGTGAAGCCCAGAGGATATGTTCTTCCATTGTAACATTTCTATTTCTTGCTTTTATTCTTATCAACAGGACAAAGCCCAAGCAAAGAAAGCCATATTATCTGAAGAAAATAGGATTTCTCCTCTCCCCACTGGAGTCCTCACCCCCCCACAGAGCAGTAAGAAGCAGAGCAGTGGGCAGGGATCAGCATGACCACTCCAACATCCTCACCAAAGACAGCTGTGCAGAAGTGCCCGCTCCAGGTTCTCTCCTGTCGACTGCAGCAGAGACGTGCATTAGCTTTTACAGATACTTAAATGGAAGAACATGTCTCTTCCGCGACAGAAGGTTTCTGTGGATGGCATTGGACAGGGAGAAGTGGTTTTTATTGAATGCTTAGATTTTTTTAATAAGTGGGTCAAGTACACCAGCCACCTCCAGAACACCAATGAGTGCTCCAGATGCTGCTAAGGAGGGTGATACTTGACTTGATTGACTATTCACACAATAACAAAGGCTTGAAGTTGAGGAGTGCCATGTTGCTGTTGGTCTCCCCATGGCTGTTCTGGGCTGAGTCGTATTAAGTGGACAGGTGGTTGTGAGTGTTGTGATGTACAGCCCACCACCAGCTGTGCTGGGGGCCTCCCCTTTCCATACTATCAGTTGACAGTGTACAATGCCTTTTATGAACTATTGTTTTTTGCAAGTGCTGCTATGTTTATCCATTTTTTAATAAAGATAAAACACTGTCTTTGAGACAGCTGGTTTTATGAGCTATGTCTGGTAATTTAAATTAGGAGTCAACTTTGAATGTGGCTGTATCAAGTTCTCTTTGTTAATTAACTTCATGCTTCTCAAAACTCAAGCCTTTCAAACAAATATATTAAAACTTTTGAAGTGAGCTTCAGCCTCCCTGTGCCTCCCTGTGCCAGCCTCAGTGTGCCAGCCTCACAGGCCTCCCAAGGGCCCCTGAGCTAGAATGAGGCTCTGGTTGGCATCTTCCAACAAAGCCCTGTGCAGTGGTGACTCCGGGTGGGCTCACTGGCTGGTTATGGTGATGGTAGTGAAGTCACATCTGCATCCAAGAGGATTCTTATGTGTGATTTCTTCCTGAGCACAGGACAAAGGTCATAAAGTATCTGTGATTAGTGTTATTTAATACTCTTTGCGTCCTTATGCAAAGCTTAAAGAATCTTTATTTGGAGAACTTGTTAATGTAGTAGCCTAAACTACTTTGAAGAAGAAAATGCAAAGTAAAATTACATGTAACTCAAGGCCGTGATGTTCGTAAAGTCTGTTCCCTGATCATTAATGGAATCACCAAGTGCCTTGCTAACAGAAGAGGTCACTGTCCACTTTCAGGCCCGATGTGCACAGTTCACATCACATTTTGTGGGACATTCTCGAAGTGGTGGCCTTGTCAAGTCTTATGTCTCATTTTCTCACAGTGTTTTGGTCTATGTATGAGTTCATTACGGGAGGGTGAATGAGCAAATAAATATCATTTATTTCAACTTGGTGTTTGTTATTTTGCAAAAATCTATCTGAAGTAGAAAGAAAAATAGCCACTTTTAATCTACTACATTTATATGAAATTTGAGAGAGGTCCTACTTTTTCACATTGTGATGTTACAGTTCTGTCATTTTAATGCAGTTTTCTTAATAAATTCATTATAAATATACATGTAATGGCATTTAGCAAATGATACTTAGTTAATTATTCATCTCAGAGATACTCTTGCCTTTAAAGTAGTGACTTTTTAATGGTGATCATTTGTGACTTGAAAATTCCTAAAAGGGGTTAATTTACATATGATATTTTCTGTGCAAAAATATGGCACTAAATACATTTCTGTTTTATAAGTTTGAGAGCTTGGCAGATGTGAGGAAACACTGGCTCAAAAGCATGTTTGAGGTAAATACTTCATGGACTGGCGAGCCGTCGTACTGCAAAGAGCGTTAGTTACTGAGTATGCTGAGATGAGGCTGCCTCACTTGTAAATTGTCAGAGTGTTGTATTTCTGGAGGTCAGTATTCTTTTAAATAGCAGTGTTGCCACAGGCAGCTCTTGATAATCTGTGCTAATAAAGGATAAATCCCAGATGGGTAACTGAAATCCATAGTATCCAATATTTTCTGTGACTCTGCCAGAAACTCTCTAAGCCACTAATAAGTGAAATCAAGTTTCCCCTCTTGAAGGAGCTTGGAAGTTCCACTACAAACTTTGACCTCTCATTGGTTGGCTCTATACCCATTTGCCAGATCAGATTTGTTCTGCAATTCATCTGAAACTAACTGAGGTAGGGTAATATCAAACAGATAGCAGGGGTGGAAGTGGCAGCTCTAGTCACCCCTGGTGAACAAATGCTATGAGGCAAAGATGTGTCAGCAGGAAGGACCCAGAGAGGGGAGGGGTAATTTGTCAACCAATCATGAAGACTGATTCGATTGTGGTAGAGCACACCACATCCTCATGTCGTACCCCAGCTCACAGAATTTACACAGCAGCCCTCATCACAGCTGCTGTCAGGCCTATGGCCCCCGTGCCCAAGAAAGAAGACGCGGTCCTTCAAGTGGTGGGTATTGAAGGTTTTCCAAGGCCATCGCCCATGTGTGGAACCTGGACAGCCTGTTTCACAGAGGTCATTTTATACCAACGGGAGAATAAGAGATGCTGAGCTTCACCTTGATTTGTTCTTGAGACCAAGAACCAGTAAGCAGAGTTGTGGGTCCATTAAGACTTGGAGCTTAGTGTGTAGATGCGCTTCTATTCTCCAACTCAGGCACAAGAGAGATTGAAGTTTATTTGGGCAAAATTAGGCTCTACCTCAGAGCAGGGATGGAAAGAGAAATCAAATCTGATAATGTCTAGTCATATTTATCCAACCGTGCATTTTCCTACCACATGTTTAGCATTTTGAAATTCAAATCACATTTATACCTTGGACATTGTTAGAAGACTATTTTTATCCCTGCTGTAATCATCTAATTTGCTGATTACAGGTCTCAAATTGCCACAGAGAACTCAATTTTTGAAAGAATTGTCCTGTTTGATCAAATATGTTATTCAAGCAATGCAGTCATTTGTTCCACAAGGTTACCTGCCAGGCAGAGCTAACCAGGAGTAATAGCATTAGAAACCTATACTTAAAATCAAGCGTTAGCTAATCTGCCTGTGACAATAGAGTCTTAAATATAATTTGTGGCAGATACTTTAGTTCCTGCAATGACAGACAATTGCATTTCGTATTCAGTGAGCATAGATTTTTTCCTACCTCATCCCAATTTCAAATTTAACTTCAGAAGACTCTAATGTGCTCAGTTTCACAAGCTAACAGGTACTATTTCCCAAGAGCCTCAGACAAGAGGGCAATGCGGTCTTTTATTCAATAAACACTCTCTCTGCCCCCTCAAAAAATTTTTCTGATTAATGCCAATTCCCAAAATGTGTGTGGCATCTGACTGTCTAATGCTGGCTTCCCTGGCATGACAGTGAGCCGGCCTCCCATGGGAGCCCCTGCTGTGTGCTAGGCTGTACTAGCTCTGGAGAGGAAAGCAACGGGAAGAGTCCAAGAGCTCAGAAGAGTCTGAAAGACAGAAGAACAGCTGGAATCCAGAGGGCAGCCGTATGAAACGCGAGCATGGAGTGGAAGCTGCGCTTGTGCTTGGGAGGGAGGCTGTTCAGTCCTTCCAAGCAGCCCTGGAAAAGTGCGGTGGAAGGAGACAAAGGCAGATGAGGTGACAGAGGCTACATCACAAAGGGCTTCTGCACATTAAGCTCAAGACAGGGCTGATACAGCTCAAGATACCCCTGGTGGAAGAGCTCGTGTGAGAGGAGGGGAGTGAGGGCTCAGAGCAATGTGTGGACACAGGTTGAGGAAACAAGCCGAGTCATTCTTCTGTACCACAGGAAAGTAACTGTGCAGGAAGGCGATGGGGCATTGAGGAAAGGAGCTTCCAGCTGGCCCTGCATGGGGACTGCCCTGCAGCACTCCCAGACAACAGTGATTTTGGCCTGTGCACCTCTGCAACCTCAGCCAGCTGAAACCTCATCTCCTGCAGTAAGAGGACCCTTTCTGAACCCACACTGATGTCATTTCTTCATTGGGCTCTGGAGGCAGTTACCTGGAGCTGGGACCTTTCTCTGCCATTTCACAATGTGTTTTTGGGCACCATGCTTAAGTTCTCCAAGCCCAGTAATCCTCAGATGTGAAATGGGGATGATAATAAGTCTTTGTTCCATAAGGGATGTTAAATTGGAGAATGCATAAAAAGTCTTAGCCTAGCATCTAGAACATTAAAAAGAAACAGTAATAGATGGTTGCTCTTGTTATTATTGGTGCTGCTGGTGGTAGTAATACAAAGGTAGGCAGTCAGACTGAGGCCTGAGCCAGGAGTAGCCCTGCAGTGGGGACTCTAAGAACACATGCCACTTGCTCTGAGGTGCTCTTAGCCTCCATAGGCTCCTCCCTGCAAGCCTGCTCCCTGGCCCTGCCCAGGCTTCAGCTCCATCGCACTCCTGCCCTTCCTGGGCAGCCTCCTGGAAAGTATCATATACACCTGCTGTCCCTCCTCCTTCAAGCTCCTCCAGTGGGGCTTCTGCCCCACTCACCACACACTACCCTGCCAAGGCCACCTAAGATGGCCATGTGGCAAAGCTAATGGCCATGTGGTACCCTTTAGCCTTCATCTCATGGAGCATCTTTGCCACACTTAGCATGGCTGACCCCACCTTCCTTCCAGAAACCTTTTGCCCTCCCTGAAGTCCAGGTAGATGATTTCCACACATATAGTTAGAATTCTATCATTTCTATCTGGATTCATAAGCAATAGATTTACAGAAACACTGCTTTGGTTGTTTTTAAAATTCACATAAGTGTAACAGAACTTCACACATCAGGACTTTCCTGGTGGTCAGTGGTTAAGAATCTGCCTTCCAACACAAGGGATGTGGGTTCAATCCATGGTCTGGGAAGATTCCATCTGCCTTGGAGGAACTAACCCTTTGGGCCACAACTACGGAGCCCATGCTCTAGAGTCTATGAGCCACAACTAGAGATAGACCCCGCATGCCACAATGAAGAGCTCGTGCAGCCAAAACAAAAAACAAAAAAAACCCCTTACACATCATAATACCACTTGCTATCTTTTTCAACATTATTTTCAACATTTATCCACGTTGATACCTATAGGATAGGGTTTACTCATTTTCAACTGTGATAAGAGTTTTCTCTTCAGTGAGTATGCCACAATGTATACCTTCTACATGTATACGTGTAGGTTTCCGATTTTTTTCACCATCACAGACAGTGCTGCAGTCCACATCTTGTGCACAAGTGTGCCAAGTGTATTAATTCCCTAGGGCACATTCCTAGATGGGGAATTGGCATGTCAAAGGGCATGTGCTGTTGCAACTTGCTAGATGTGATCAGTTACTTTCCCAAGTTGTGCCAATTTATTCTCCCAGGTGAGGAGTGTGAGAGTTCCTGCTTTTCCACATCTGCTCCAGCTTTTTGGTAATGTCATCTTTTCTTCCCAGTAAAATTGCTATTATTTAACTTTATTGGTTTTCCTATCATTACAATAGTGCAGCATATTTGTTATAACGTTAGAATACTACAAACACATACAACATCAAAAGTGAAAACTCCCCAGAAATGCCATTCTGTTTTGGTGTTAACAATGTATACATCGCTCCAGAATTTTTTCTGTTCATACAACTAACGTATGAATAAATGAAAATATTTGCTGTTTCCTTCAACTCTATCATCTCTAAGTAGTTTAAAATGCACATAAAAACTTGCTCTTTTGTTTTTGTTTTTCAGTGGTGGCTTGCCAATTTATTTCATTGCTTAGCACATAATTTCAGGGTCTGGCACATTAAATATTTTCTCCATGTGTACATGGATTGATCCTTACATGTATAATCACTTTCATTAAGTTTCTTCTCTTCCATGCTCAGGAGAATATATGCTACCAACATTAAGACTGAAAAGCTAAACATCAACAGGAAAGAGTCAAGCCTCTGTTACGTCCTTCTCTGAGCAAAGGAGCCACATAGTTCCTGGGAGGGTTGCAAGAGTGGGATGACAGGAAAGTGACCAGTGCATCATCAGACAGACATCATCCATTCTCCAGGACTGTGGTGAAGCAGCCTAGCAGTGCCTTCCTTAATAGGAAAGAAAAAAAAAAAGTGCAAGTTAACATATCCTAACGGTCACAGCCTAGGTCATCCAGAAGGTTCTCTGTGTCTCCCTTGCTAAGCACCTAACCGAGCTATCTCGTGTTAAGAGATGAGCAGTGAACATTCGGTCTGTGTGAGGTAATGACTGGGTCTGAAGTGAGTCCCTTGGAGTTCTGTGTACTCCATCCCAGAGGCTGTGGGGGTCCCTGCCGCAGACAGGACGGATCTAGAGATGCCACCTCAGGGCTGTATGTCCTGTGCTGCTGTGCCGGGTTTGTTATGTCTGGGCTGCAAAAGGGGTTTGAAAACATTTGAGTCAACATTTAAAACTTGGGAGAGTTCACATACAGACATGGCTCCCAGATCTGGGCAGCACCATCAGTCTGCAGAGAACCAGCGTTCCCACCACTCCCTGCTGCCTTGCAGGGCCCGCTGCTTTGATCTGTACTTAGGCGACCCAAGACTCTATCAAAAGTGAGAAAACTGTATAGGTCAAGAAAGTGGAATGTCTCAAGAAAAGTGGCAGAGAGGGCAAATTTCTCTCTGAAGCACAGAATATTTGAACATGTTTAATTTTCAGGACAAAATGTCTTGGTGTCCAAAGGTATGTTCTTTATCTGCCTGGCTCCCACAGAAAAGTTTCAGACTTCTGGATTTTACAGGAGAATCTCAGCTGGCTATCACTCAAAGGCATATAGGGCTTTTAGCTCACCATTTGCCTGCCCTGGGCCTCTGGTTCCTCACACACCCAGCGGGCAGTGTGGCCACAGCACGTGCCTCTGAGGGGTTGCATTGCTTTCTGTTTCTCTTCAGACTCTAGTCTTCCAGGTGGTGATAAGAGATGGGTTTAGGGCATTTTCAGGTTCGCACACTTTAGGGAGCCACCCCCTACTTCCTGTCATGCAAAGGAGTTTCATTTCTCTAGATGTCAGGAAGGCAACAGCATGCAACAGACGTCATACTGGCAAGCAGGTGGCAGGAAGCCTCCTGGGGGCTGAGAGCTGCCTCACCTCCTCCTGGGCCTCCAGGTTTCCTGGTGACCCTCAGGGTGACCTTTGACCTTCAGCCCAGCTAGGGCACATCAAGGCCAGAGTTTGGGCAGGTGTGATTCCAGGGCTGCTGCCAGAAAATTGACCTGTACCCAAAGGCTGGTGCCTGAAAAGTTCCTGGTGCTGCCAGGTGGCCTGAAAATGGTCTTGAGTGGGAGGGACCTTGGGCCTCCCTCAGAAGCCTCGACCTTAGGGCGGGCTTTGTTCTTTCCTGAATGGAATTCTGCCCTGTGCTACTGGAAAATGCTCTAAATCTGCCTCTGTGATGGAGAAAACTGAGGCTTGAGAAGACAAATTACCATGGAAAAAGATGAGTTTCCAGATCTCAGGAGTGATTTTCTGCACTATTCATTTTAGCAGTGTCCAGGGCAGCGGAAAGAGAGGGCTTGTCTGTGGCTGAGATAGATGCAGAAGCCAATAAAGAATTTATGGGAAGCACAAAAGGCTGTCTGGATGGGTTTTATTAATTATATTTCTTTTATCCTCACAACAATGGTACGTCAGTAATCTACACTGAATGTGCTCAATTGATGCTAATGATTTCATCCTTTTGTTTCTGTTAAAAAATAGAGAAAAGGTCTGTCTGCCCAGTTAGTCAGGCCCAGCATGAGCCTGGAGCCCAGCATGAGCCTGGAGCCCAGCAAGGCCCTGGAAGCCCTCCTCTGGGCCCCTCCCCCATCATCTGCGCACCCTGGCTCTCCCTGGCAATGCCAACAGCAGTCCTGCCTGGTGATGGTCATTTGCTGTGTCCCCAGCCAGGCCCTGCCCCCATCCTCCTCCACCCTGCTTCTCCATAACTCCATGTACAGGTACTCTTATGTGGGTAATGAGTCCTCTGGATGGAGTGACAGGCAGGGAGGGGGTGTGTGTGTGTATGGGTGTATGTGTGTGTATCAGTGTGTGTGTGGGTATACGTGTGTGTGTGCACATGCATAGCAGTATTTTGTTGTTCAGTCACTCAGTTGTGTCTCACTCTTTGTAACCCCAAAGACTGCGACATGTCGGGCTTCCCTGTCCTTCACCATCTCTCGGAGCTTGCTCAAACTCATGTCCCTTGAGTCGTTGATGTCATCTAACCATCTTGTCCTCTGCTGTCCCCTTTTCCTTGTGCCTTCAATCTTTCCCAGCATCAGGGTCTTTTCCAATGAGGCAGCTCTTCGCATCAGGTAGCCAAAGTATTGGAGTTTCAGCATCAGCATCAGTCCTTCCAATGAATATTCAGGACTGACTTCCTTAAGGATGGACTGGTTGGATCTCCTTGCAGTCCAAGGAACTCTCGAGAGTCTTCTCCAATACTACAGTTCAAAAGCATCAATTGTTCGGTGCTAAGCCTTCTTTATGGTCCAACTCTCACATCCATACATGACCACTGGAAAAACCATAGTTTTGACTAGACGGACTTATGTCGACAAAGTAATGTCTCTGCTTTTTAATATGTTGCGTAGGTTGGTCATAGCTTTTCTTCCAAGGAGCAAGTGTCTTTTAATTTTGTGGCTGCAGTCACGATCTGCAGTGATTTTGGAGCCCAAGAAAATAAAGTCTGTCACTGTTTCTCCACCTATTTGCCATGAAGTGATGGGACCAGATACCATGATCTTTGCTTTTTGAACGTTGAGTTTTAAACCAGCTTTTTCACTCTCCTCTTTCACCTTCATCAAGAGACTCTTTAGCTCCTCTTCACTTTCTGCCATAAGGGTGGTGTCATCTGCATATCTAAGGTTATTGGTATTTCTCCCGGCAGTCTTGATCCCAGCTCCTGCTTCATTCAGCCTGGCATTTTGCATGATGTCTTCTGCATATAAATTAAATAAGCAGGGTGACAATATACAGCCTTGACATACTCCTTTTCCAATCTGGAACCAGTCTGTTGTTCCATGTTGCTTCTTGACCTCTGTACAGATTTCTCAGGAGGTAGGTAAGGTGTTCTGATATTCCCATCTCTTTAAGAATGTTCCACAGTTTGTTATGATCCACACATTCAAAGGCTTTAGCATAGTCAGTAAAGCAGAAGTAGATGTTTTTCTGGAATTCTCTTGCTTTATTTGGTATATCTTAAATCACATCCCTCACCTAAGGGATCTTTTTGAAGAAAGAAAAAAGGAGGTTGAGTTGCTTTCCTCCCACAGTCCCTATCTCTTATTACTAAATTTTGTTGTTTTAGCATAAGTTAGAAAGGGTATATGTGCCGGGGGCATGGCAGTGACTGAAGTTGTCATGAATCATTTATTTGCCCACGTCTGCTGTCATCCTTCCACCTAGGAACCCAGGAGGAGTTGTCAGCAATGGCCTTGAAGAGTTTCCAAACTCTGGTGTGATAAACCTCAGTGTCTTTTTCTCCTTCTTATGCTAACCCTTAATGTGCTGCTGCACCCCTGGCCCAGGAGAGAAGCCCAAGGAAAGCGTGTAGGTGATAAACAATGTTTCCTGTAACAAATGAATGAGACAAATGTGCACGCCTGACACCTCTGCCATTATCTGAACACCAGCTTCATTAGCCCAGGATGCATGGGGTGGTGTACAAGCTGCAGAGCCCTGTACCAGACCCTCACCTGGAACACCCCTCAGAGGGCTTTCCAGTTTGGATGGCTCTCCTGCACATTTCACATTGGCATGTGTCCTCATCCCCATGCCAGGTAGCCCTGGTGTGTGGGAAGACCCTAGAAGGGATCCCAATGTGGTCATATCCGCCTGTAGCTCAGGCAGGGCAGTTGCGTTATTTCTAAGCAGGAGGCTTAAGAGTGCCCTGCAGCTGAAGGTAGGGGCTGTGGTATATCCTGAGGATGCATCTGCAACTTAGTGTTTATTGAGGTTGTCTGGGAGGAACTGGTGGTGACGATGGAGGGGGTCAGAGCTGCTTTGGCTCCCACTCTCCAGCACTGCCAACCTCCTTCCTGCTGTACCCACCTTTCTACCCTCCAGGTCCCCTCTTCCCAGGCAGTGGGGGCCAATCCACATAGCTGGTGACCCAGGCTGGCACCCTTGGTGGAGCCCATGCTGAGAGAAGACCAGTGCTGAGAGGTCGCGGGAGGGCCCCATGTGCTCACTTACCCTAAGCAGCTGCTGGCCTCTGGCACACTCTGCTGCTATAAAAATATCAGCACTCCGCCCCAGCTCCTGGAGAAAGTCTCAGCGTGACAGCCTGCAAAGTAATCCTACATTTGAATTTCATCTACAAGTCCTGGTTTCCTCCAGACAAGCTCAAACCTGCACAGATGGCCCCTCACACCAAAAAGTAAAAATAACAAAAGCTTGCAATTCTGGGCCTCCCTTTTTCTCTGGGCAGATGTTCTGCTGCACATTTCAGGAGATGCACAGCCTGCTTATGGGCAGCAAGCCCTCACCTCTTGAACAATTCTACTCACCCCTTCTGGTGTGCTGGTGGGGAACAGTCACGGCCTATCAGGGTGTTTCTGTGGTGCCTGGGCCTTTGGAGTTGGGCAGGGAGATCCAAGGTGGGGAGGAAGAGTGAAAACTCACTCCTCACTCAGCTACCCAAGACAGGCCACATGGCCATACATGAGATGGTGCAGGGAAATTGTTGAGGGTTTTGAGTGAAAGTCGCTCAGTTGTGTCCAACTCTTTGCAAACCCATGGACTCTTTGCAACCCCATGGACTGTATATGGCCATGGAATTTTCCAGGCCAGAATACTGGAGTATGTAGCCATTCCCTTCCCCAGGGGATCTTCACAACCCAGGGATAGAACTCAGGTCTCCCACATTGCAGGCAGATTCTTTACCAGTTGAACCACCAGGGAGGGTTTTGAGGTAGTCCATAAAAGTGGGGGCATGAGGCTGCCATGCATGTCAAGGGCAAGTGTCAGGGTGGGAGAGAGGAAGCTCTGGGGGTTCCTGATTTTCTGAAATCCCTACCTTCAAATCCCAGCAGGCCACAGGAATTACAATTCCCATTAATTCTCTCCACCAGTATTTGCCAAGAGCATCTATGCTGGGCCCTGAAGATACAGTTATAGACAAGACAGACCTAGAGGGCACAAGCCCAGCAAACACAGAGTCGAGGTCACCTGTGGGCTGGGTGGCCCCAGACCCACTGGTCAGGAAGGCCATAGAAGGAGGCCAGAGCAGGGGGTCTAGAGAGAGGCCAGAGGAGGCAGAAGCCCCTGCTAGAGACACCAGGAGAGACACTTCTAGGCTGGGTCCACCTCTGATGAGCCATGTGACCCTGAGTACCCAAGGCTCACTTTTCTTTCTCATCCAGAAATGGTGGCTGTGGTCTTGGCTCCAGTGGAAGGTCATATGACAGAAAGACAGTCAGTGGCAAGTGAAACACAATTCAAACAGCCAGGAGAAAAAAAGAAATTCTTGGATACAGACCTCTGGATAGCCCAGGGACGTATTTAGCCTCAGGCATGGCATGGCTGGATCTGGGTGTTTGCATGCTGTCCTCTGGAATCTAATGCCCTTGCTCAGCTTAGCTTTGTTCTATGCCGATCTCGTCTTCCATGTGATATCCGCCAGTATCTCCAAGCTGATATTTCTACCAGCAAGCCCTTCGTCAATCTCTAGCCAAAGTCCTGGGGATGATTCTCATGGGTCCAGTGAGTTACATGCCTATCTCTTCTCTAATCACTGTGGCCAGGAGGATGCAGTGCTCTGATTAGCCAGGCAGGAGCCAGCCAGGATGGAATTAGTGCCATGTGAACTACCTGGTCTCACAGACAGGGTGAAGGGATGCTAGGGTGGAGAAAACGGCAGCAAACACGGAAACAAATAAAACTCTCCCAAACAATGGTTGACAGCCAAAACGTGAGCATGCTCTGAGATAGCCGCAAAAATCCTGCTTCCAACAATGTTCATCTTACTGTAGGTTTGTGGCCACTGTCATTCAACCCTTCAGCCCCCTTGACTCCACAGTGTTGGTCTCTGTGCCAGGTCCAAGATGCAGGGAAGGTTCTAGACACCCCTGTGGGAAAGCCTGCCCCACACCTGGTCTCAGGGTAGAAGCAGCCTAACACTGAAGTCTGCTTCACCCTCAAGCCCTGCAATTTTCCTCTCTGGTGTCTGCCAGGTTTCCCTGTGTTTTACTTCCATCTTCCTCTTCCTTAGACCAGCACCCAAGATCCCCAATCTGGCCTGGAGGAAAAAAGAGATCACGAGGGTCCTCGCTAGCCAAAGCACCTAGCCTGTGCCTCTCACGCACAAAGCGTTTGTTTGCCACCCAGAAGACCACTCGGCATAGACTTGCCCTCCTTAGTAGAATAAAGGTATGAATCCAACATTCCACTACGGTTCAGGAAGGCACTATAAAAACAGGGGCAGCCAAACATGTGTGGCCCCTGGTCCTGGGATGGGGGTGGGGAAAAGGAAGTAGCATTGTCAGAGACAGACAAGCTGATGCTGGTTAGTAGGTAAGTGAGCTGGGAGGGGGCAAATAGAAGGCTTCAGTTTCTGGGCCACCACACAGGCTTGTCTCAGGGACTGCATCAGGGCAAGTGGCTGCAATCACAGTACCTTCCATAAAAAAGATCTTTAGAGAAGAACTGACCTCAAGGGTTGGGTTTTGATTCAGACAGCAAGAAAGCCAAGTTCTTAGTCCTGGCCTGAATGCTCCCAATAGTGTGCACCACACTGTTGTTAAGGCTCTGGTTTAGTCATTTAATTCTCCCACAATCCCGTTTCAGACAAAAGGGTACAGATAGAGGGAGATTCAGCAACTTGTCCAAGGTCATGGGGTTGGGGAGGGGCACGACAGCCGCTGGTTTCAGGGTCCGTGGCTGCACTTCATGAAAGGCCGGGGCCTAGTTATTCCATTAACCAGTTTACATGAACCCCCAAACCAAACCGAAGGTTGGGGCCCAACTATCTGCTTTCTGGTACCTTGGGCCCTAAGGTGGCTCCTCGGGTGCCCCGGCTGCATGGCCCTGGGAATAGCGCTTGTGACCCCCCTGGAGCCGGGCAGCTCAGCTCCTGTGCCCAGGACACTCTCTTTAAAGAAACCTGCGCATGCTGCCCGCCCCTCCCAGGCCACCCCGGCCCCCTGGCGGCCACCGACTCGGCGAGCTGTGCTCCAGGTCACGCGGCGCGGACAGAGGAGGAGGAAGAGAGATGGAGGAAGCGGAGGAGGAAGAGGAGGAGAAAGGAGGGAGGAGGGCCTGAGGGGAAGTCGGCTCTGGGAAGGAGCGCTGACTGCTCCCGAGGGCCCAGCGCGCCGCTGCAGGGGGCGCTGACGACCCCCGGCTCAGGCAAGAGAAGGATGGGCCAGAAGGAGGGCCAGAGGTCCCCGCCAGCTCCATCCCCTCAACTCCGACACCCTGGCGGAAGCTATCGTAACGATTCGTTGAGCGCCGCCTCTGAGCCTCCTCTGGAGGCGGGCACCACTGCTACCTCATTGTACAAACTGGGAATCTTGGGCTTCACGGAGTGCCCCAGACCAGCCCCAGCCCCAAGGGGCGGCAGCAGGCCGCCAGGAGCAGGATCTCGGGCCCTGCACAAAAGAGCCAGGGTGCCTGCGTCGGGATCTTGGATGCATCACTTTCTGGCCACATGGCTTTGGAAAAGATTCTTAGCCGCTGAGGGCTCCGCTTTCCTCATCTGGGAAATGGGATAGTGCCTACCTATCCCTGGGAATGGGATAGTGAGGTTAGGCACTATCTAAAGGTTCATTACCGTCCTTTAGACCAGGGCCTGACACTGCTGAGCCGACCTCAGTGCCTGCCATTGCTAGCAAGGGTTTAGCTGAATGGAAAGAACTGAGCCTCAGTGGGGCGCACGCGGGCTTGGGCCTGGCCTCTGCCTCCCAGCCTACCGGCCGCGCGCCGCAGCAGCCTGCCCCACTCCCTCTGCGAGCAGCTAGCTGACACCACCTTCAGGGCTCAGGCTGCGCTCCACGTGCGGCGTGTTTACCCACGTGATGCCGACCCACCCACCGTGCCCGGGCCCCACCCCCGCTCCCGCCCCCGCTCCCGCCCCTCCGAGGCTACTGGCTCGCGGCTGAAAGCTGTCGGCTACGGCTGCTCCGCTCTGGAGACACCGAGCGCGACCTCACGCCGCCCCGATGCCTGTCCAGGAGACTAAGCAGGCTGCTCACTCTTTAGGCACGCCGGGCGCGGGCGCTGCGCTGGATCCGCACCGAAAAGGGGTGAGCCATGGGTCCAGTCCAGCTCAGAGACTCTACGGAGTGCGCCCCAAGGAAGGGGCGGGACCGGAGCTGCTGGGGGCGGGCCCATGGGCGAGGGCTCTTCGGAGTGCGCCCTGCGGAAGGGGCGGGTCCGGGGCGGGTGGGGGCGGGCCCGCGGGTCCGCGGGCGGGGCCCTTCCTGCGCACGCGCTGCTTCAGGTCGGGCCTGGGGGCGTGGCCGTCCTGGGGGCGTGGCGGGCCTTGTCAGTGCCGCGGCGCAGCAGCTCCGGGCTCTAGCGCTGCTCGCAGTTGGCTAGATCCTTCCAGGAGAGGTGGAACTCATTGAAGCTCGGTCATTAGCGGAAGTGTACACTCAGCCCCAGATTCCTCTACAATCTCAGTAGAGCCACTCCCGGCTCCTTGGTTTTGTCCCCTTGACTTCCTCAGCTGGCCTTCCTGCTGTCTCCTTGACGTCCTCTGCCGCTCCACAGTAGACGCTGCACAGGTCTCCGGCCTCAGAACCGCAGGCTTCTAGGCTGACTCTGGGAGACTTGGTCCACTCTCTGGTTTAACTTCCACTTCTGTGCGGGGAGTCCGATAGTTCTACCAGTAGTTAGCACACACGTGTTAGGCACTTTTATAAGTGCTTTGTGACTTATTCACCAATAACTGGTTGGACGCGTTACACCTAACTCTGTCTCACATCCGAGACCACTGCCTTCAGCTCCATACCCTCCCATCCAGATGCCCACTCGACCCCTCACTGGATGTTCCACAAGCCTCTTTGAATAAACACATCTGAAGTGGAACCTCAGTTCAGTTCAGTCGCTCAGTCGTGTCCGACTCTTTGCGACCCCATGAATCGCAGCACGCCAGGCCTCCCTGTCCATCACCAAGTCCCGGAGTCCACCCAAACCCATGGCCATCGAGTCGGTGATGCCATCCAGCCATCTCATCCTCTGTCGTTCCCTTCTCCTCCTGCCCTCAATCTTTCCCAGCATCAGGGTCTTTTCCCGTGAGTCAGCTCTTCGCATCAGGTTTCTCCCCAGACCTGCTCAGTGAATAACATCGCCATTCCCCTAGTCACTGAACAGGGCTTGCGTTCGGTTTTTCCTTTTTTTTAATTTAGATTTCACATATAAGGGCTCTCCTACAGTATTTGTCATTCTCTGACTTGTCTCACTTAGTCTGATGTCCTCAAAGTTCATCCTTTCTGTCAAATATTACTGTCACACCATCATCAACATAGAAAACAAGAGAACCAACAGGCTGCTGCTGCTGCTGCTATGTTGCTTCAGTCGTGTCCGACTCTGTGCGACCCCATAGACGGCAGCCCACCAGGCTCCCCCATCCCTGGGATTCTCCAGGCATAACACTGGAGTGGGTTGCCATTTCCTTCTCTAATGCATGAAAGTGAAAAGTGAAAGTGAAGTCGCTCAGTCGTGTCCGACTAGTAGCGACACCATGGACTGCAGCCTACCAGGCTCCTCCGTCCATGGAATTTTCCAGGCAAGAGTACTGGAGTGGGGTGCCATTGCCTTCTCTCGGCGATAATAATACATTTCTTAAAACTGTAATAAAAACAACTTGCATGATACTGAGCTATTTAGGAATTCACCTAACAAAAAATGCACAAGATCTTTAGGACACTAACTCTAAAATTCAAATATATATATATATATCTAAAAGAAACTTGAATGCATAGATAAATAATGGGATATCTTAACGTTGGAAGGATGATCTATATATTCAACACAATTCCAGTAAAAAAAAAGTCTAGCCTGATTGTGTTGAAACTTGGGAAACTGATTTTACAATGTATATGGAAGAATAAAGGTCCATAGTAGGCTAAGAGCAAATTTGAAAAAGAAGAACAAAGGGAAGGTCTTGCTCTACAGGCATTAAAACAGATTACAAGACCAAGTAATTAAAATATTGTGATATTGGTATAGAAACAAACAGATGAATGGAATAGTTTGAAATGCCCAAAATGAATTCATTTATATAACTTGGTATATGATAGAGAAAAGAATTACAAATGATTAGAGAAGATCTAAATTTCAGTAAATGGTTCTGAGAATATTGATTTTTTTTCCATAATGCAGAAAAAATAAAATTGGATCCCTACCTCAGACCTTATACATAAACTCTAAATCAATTAAATATCTGATTGTAAAGGTAAGAATATAATGCTAATAAACTAGAACATAGGATAAAGTCTCTGTGATAGCAAAGGATTTATCATTACCTCAGAAGCTTAATCCATGAGGAGGAAAGTGATGGATTTGATGACACCAAAATGGGAAATGTTGCTATCCTGTAGACAAAATCAACGTATGTGTGATGAGATAGGAGAAAATATTCTTCATGTCTTAAACCAACATATTTATATTCCAAGCTATAACTAGAATAATCAAAGAACTCCTAAAAATCAGTCTATAAAAAGGAAACCTAATTTTTTAAAAATGGGTGAAGGATATGAATAAGTCATTCCCAGAATAAATCAGATTGGCCAAGGGGTTCAAGAGCTTTACTGTCATTGGTGATCAGAGAAAGGCAAAATAAAGGAAAGAGGTGCACATTACCCCAGCCAACTGACATGTCTCAGCGGGTCATAGGGCATTAAGTGCTGTCATCGAGGGATGGGAGAAGCATGTGGCAGGTGTAATGTAATTCAATATGCAGGTACCTTTGCAGGGCTCAGACCAGGGTGAGAAAAGTAAGGGCCTCACTGTGCCGGCTGACCCTCCACCTTCCTGGCCTTCTTACACGTGCACTCTGGGTGCTTCACTGCCTCCATCTGGTCCCAGCCTTGTACCTGTGGACTCGACAGTTCCAATCTTGATATGTACCTAGAGAAACTTCCTTAGGAAATGTATTCCAGTTCACTTAGGCAGTAGTTATGTAGGATCCCCCAGGAGGAAACTGAACAAACAGTATTTGATAAGTGAAGATAATAACAGGGTCTTCCGTGGGAGGAGGACCCGGTTAGTAAAACTGAGAACAAGGAAAAGGGCTTCCATCCAGCTTCTCACAAGTGAGGCAAGATCAGGATGACATCTGTTTCTGTCTGGGAGGGTTTGTAGGTCTCTGGGCCTTTGCCACTGATCCTCCTGCCCCTTCCACCAAGCGGTGCATTTGGTCTTGGCAGGGGAGAGAGAAAGTTGGATGTTGCCCTGGGGTTACCTGAGAAGGATTAGGCATATTTTCACTGTCACATAAAGAAAGAGAGGCCAGAAATTTCAAGATCTGGTTCCTGTGTTGGGGTAGAAAAGATCTAGAGGGTAAAGCTTGGACTTTGGAGTTTATATATGTAGGTTCTAATCCCTTTTTGACTTTCTATGGATGTGAACTTGGGCAGAAAGCACAGCATAGTGAACTTCAGGTTTGTTCCCAGTGAGAGGGGAGTAAAAATAAGGCTTAACATAGGAGTCAAAGGAGAGAAGATATCTGAAACCTATCTGCTTCTCAAACAGCATGGACAAGTGAGGATTCTCTAGGGGTCTTTACCACACTTTTCTATTCTCTGGATAGCAGTCTGGAGGCCTTTCAGAAGCCAGGGCCAGGCAGTGTACTTCCGTAGGTGACAAATGGAATCATTCATCACATTCAGATATTTCCGTCTCAGCCCCTCCAGACTTTAAGCATGAGGTTGGGACCAGCACTGTCTTGGATGTTGCTCAGCTCTGGAAGCTTTGGAGCAGCCCTCATGTAGGAGCTGGGCTCCTTACCCCAGTTCACCTCTCTGACAACTCACTTCTAAGAGAGGAACTCGATTTTCTTTTTTGTGTTTAAATGAGAAATAGAGACACATTGCAAAGTAATAATATCAATAAAAATTGTAATGATCAGCACCACCCTAGCCCAACTGTTGTTAGCATCTGTGGTGAATGTCTGCTGTTTCTCTATTTAGCCTCTCTTCCTCCTGGTAACAGTGTCCTATTTTCTACCGGGGAACCAATCCTCTTGTTCTCAGACTGTGGGATTTGAGTTGGGTTCAGTGCGGACTAGCTCTCTGCAAGGCCCAGTACAAAATGAAAGTGCAAGCTCTCTCATTCAAAAATTCTTAAGAATTTCAAGATGCCACAGCAGAGCATTAAACCAAACTAAGGGTCCTATGAGGCTGTACCCCTGAAACCAGCCCTGGAATGGGTGCATGACTCATGTTTTGCCAATGAAATTCAAAACTTTTGCCAGAAAGAGGCTCTCACTTTATGCTTATATTACTATATCAATAAAAAGATAAACCTGGAGCTGTTGACTGCCATCCTTGTCTCCCAGGAGGAGAGCCCTTGCTGGGAAAACATAGTCCAGAAAGAAATGGACTTCTGGTCACATAATGTGAGGTCCTTCAACTTCAGCTCTCAGAAGCACAAGTCATTTCATTCTGTCTTAGGCTTCAGCTAGTTTGAGATACAGCAAAGAATCAAAACTCCTGGAACATTTCATTCTTTCTATGCATATTCACTAAGTTGTAGTCATAAGGCACATATAGTGTTATATGCTTTCTAAAAGTTACATTAAAAAAAAATACTTCCCCCACTGGTCCAGTGACTAAGAAAGACTCCACACTCCCCAGTGCAGGGGGCACAGGTTTGATCCTGGTTGGGAAACTAAGATCCTGCATGCCGCATGGATGCAAAAAAAAGAAAAAGTTTCATCATACCATAAACTTTTGTGTTATTATGGTCTTTATAGGCTGTATATTCCATTCCCAGTTGATGGCCATTTGATTGTTTATAGTTTGGTGCTTTTAAAACTATTCTCGTGATAAAGATGTCGATGAATATAGTTCGGGGAGACCATTTTTGATGTGACATGATATGCCTTTCATGTGGACCCTGCCTAAATATGAAGTTTCACTAGGATTTGGAATTTCTGCAACAACCCAGGTGGGAAGGATGAGGTAGGACAGAAATAGCCAGCTATTTACAGCCTTGGACATAAACTCCCTGTGGAGTTGATCTGGGAGGGTGGTGTGTGTGAAGTAAGCACAGCCCTTGAGCTTTGAGTGAAGGGGCAGACATTCCCTGGAAATGTTCAGTGTCGTATTGTCATAGCTGCAGGAAGCTTTCATCTAGTCCAACCTCCCCACATCAGAAATTGAGAAACTGAAGGCCGGACAAGGGAAATCTGCAAGGTAGTGCAGGACGGGGTTTGGAACCCTGTCTTCAACATTTGGATGCTCCCTGAGGGCAAGCACTTGTGAGTCTTCTTGACACCAAATAAATGACAATCCTGATTCTTGATGGGATTGCAAACTCCCAGTTACTCTGTGTGTGCTAAGACACTTCAGTCGTGTCTGACTTTTTACAACCCCATGGGCTGTAGCCCACCTGGCTCCTCTGTCCATGGGATTCTCTAGGCAAGTATGTTGGAGTGGGTTGCCATGCCCTTTTCCAAGGGATCTTCCCAACCCAGGGATTGAACCTGCAGCTTTTATGTATCCTGCATTGGCAGGCGGGTTCTTTACCCCTACCGTCACCTGGACACACACCGTGACTCTGGACACTAACTGAGAAGACTTTAAATGTTCTTTAAGCTCAGCTGGTGTTAATAACTCAACTCCACATCCCCCTCAAGCCCATCTTTCTGCCCGCTTTGTAGCCAGTCCTAAAGGAAAGCTGTAAGTACAAGGACCTCCCTTCCTTATGCAGAGGTGAGCTTTTAGTTTGCTTAGGGTGCTCCATGCTATACATGTGCAGAATATTGATTTGATTTACCCAAGAATGGGCCTTTAGGTTGTTGTTTTTCTATTTTTTTTTCAAGTCTACTTATTTGAAAAATAAGAAGTAACATACACCATGTTTTTGTGTTTTTGAGTGCACCATGCTGCATGTGGAATCTTAGTTCCCCGACCAGAGGTGGAACCCATGCCCTTGCAGTGGAAGCACAGATTCTTAACCACTGAACGGCCAGGGAAATCCCAACATACATATATTTTAAAATCAAATTTATTGATGTATATTTTATAACAAAATTTACCCATTTTAAGTTTTTTAAAAAGAGTTGCATCAGTGAAACCATTATCACAATCAAGATACAGAATGCTTCCATTACCACAAAAGTTTTCTTCTTACTCCTTTGCAGTCAGAGTCTCCAACCATACCCTCATTCCTGGCAACCACTGATTAATTTTGCATCCCTGTAGGTCAGCTTTGTCTTTTTTAGTTTTATATGAATCACTTACACTACCTACTTGTGTCTGGTTTCTTTCACTCAGCAAAAATATCTGTGAGACTCATCTGTGCTGCTGCACAGATGCACTTTCCGCTGTCTTGTTGACTGTTACACCCTTGTATAACAACTTGTTTATCTGCTCATCCCTTGATGGACATTTGGTTATTTTCTGTTTGGGGCTGTTGTGAATTAAACTGTGATGGGCATTTATGTAGAAGTCTGTGTTTTCATTTCTCTTGGAAATTCCTGGAATGGGATTGGTGGGTTGCATGGTAAGTATATATTTGATCTTATGTTTAACTAATATCATATTTTCCAAAGTAGTTCTACCATTTTGAACTCCCACCAGCAGTGTATGAGCTCAGGTTCCTCCATATCCTCACTAACATTTGGCATTGGCAGTCTTTTTCATTTTAGCCATTCTAGTGAGTGTGTCAGTTCAGTTCAGTTCAGTCGCTCAGTCGTGTCCGACTCTTTGCGACCCCATGAACCGCAGCACGCCAGGCCTCCCTGTCCATCACCAACTCCCAGAGTCCATCCAAACAGATGTCCGTTGAGTTGGTGATGCCATCCAACCATCTCATCCTCTGTCGTCCGCTTCTTCTCCTGCCCTCAATCTTTCCCAGCATCAGGGTCTTTTCCAATGAGTTAGTTCTTCACATGAGGTGGNGTCAGTCGTGTCCGACTCTTTGCTACCCCATGAACCGCAGCACGCCAGGCCTCCCTGTCCATCACCAACTCCCAGAGTCCATCCAAACAGATGTCCGTTGAGTTGGTGATGCCATCCAACCATCTCATCCTCTGTCGTCCGCTTCTTCTCCTGCCCTCAATCTTTCCCAGCATCAGGGTCTTTTCCAATGAGTTAGTTCTTCACATGAGGTGGCCAAAGTATTGGAGTTTCAGCTTCAACGTCAGTCCTTCCAATGAACACCCAGGACTGATCTCCTTTAGGATGGACTGGTTGGATCTCCTTGCAATCCAAGGGACTCTCAAGAGTCTTCTCCAACACCACAGTTCAAAAGCATCAATTCTTCAGTCCTCAGCTTTCTGCACAGTCCAACTCTCACATCCATACATGAGCACTGGAAAAACCATAGCCTTGACTAGATGGACCTTTGTTGGCAAAGTAATGTCTCTGCTTTTTAATATGCTATCTAGGTTGGTCATAACTTTCCTTCCAAGGAGTAAGTGTCTTTTAATTTCATGGCTGCAATCACCATCTGCAGTGATTTTGGAGCCCAGACAAGAAAAGTCAGTCACTGTTTCCACTGTTTCCCCATCTATTTGCCATGAAGTGATGGGACCGGATGCCGTGATCTAGTTTTCTGAATGTTGAGTGTGTAGTAGTAGTTTGCTATTATGGATTTAATTTGTATTTCCTTCATAAGCAGAACATATTTTTCATGTAATTTGTGGCCATGGCTATTTGTATATCTTCTTTTGTGAACTGGCTATTTAAACTTTCCCTAGTTAATTAATTAATGAAATATAAATGACATATTAATTTCAGGTGTACAGCATAGTGAATCAATGTTTTAGTACATTACACCATGATAAATTTAGTTGCCATCTATCATCATACAAAGTTATTACAATATTATTGACTATATTTCCTGTGCTACACATTACATCCCCATGCCTAGTTTTAAATTAGGTGATTTGTCCTCTTATTACTGAATTGTAAAAGTTCTTATGTATTTGGGATCAAGTCCTACATTGACAATATATTCTGTCAGTCTGTGGCCTGCCTTTTTATTTTCTTAACAATAAATTTTGAAGAGTAGGTTTTGATTTTGGTGAAGTGTAAACTTACTATTTTTTTTCTTTAATAGTTCAAGCTTTTTTTGTGACATTATAAATGTTTTTGCCTGCTGCCAAGTCACAAATATTTTATTCTGTATTTTCTTCTAGAGGTTTTATGGTTTCATCTTTAGATCTATGAACTATTAATACTTCGATTTAATTTTGTGTGACACAAAGTAAGAATCAAGGGTTGTTTGTTTTCTATGTGGATCTCCTGTTGTTCTAACATCATTTGTTGAAGTTGAAGAGACTATCACTTATCTAATGAATCACCTTGGAATATTTGTGAAAAGTCAAATGGTTATGAATGTGTGAGTTTATTTCTGGACTCTATTCTATTCTATTAATCTCATTTGTCTATTCATATACCAATACTATCTTGACCACTGCAACTTGATAATAAATCTTGAAAATACATAGTAAAATTTCTCCAAATTTATCTTTTATTTTTAATTGCTTTAGCCATTTAAAGTCTTTCATATTCCTTTATAAACTTAACAATCAGATTTCCATTAACTACAAAAAAAAAAAAAAAATAGCCTGCTGAGATATAGGTTGGGATTGTATTGAATCTACAGACTGGTTTTGAAAGAATCTTGACAGTATTGAGTCCTTCAATCTATGAACATAATGTATCAGGTCTTTTCAAAATTTTCTAAAAATTTTTTAGTATTTAAGCATATGTTGTTGCTGTTCAGTCCCTAAGTTGTGTTTGACACTTTGCGACCCCATGAACTACACCAGGCCAGGCTTTCCTGTCCTTCACCATTTCCCAGAGTTTGCTCAAACTCATGTGCAGTGAGTCGGTGATGCCATTCAACCATCTATCCTCTGTCACCCCCTTCTCCTCCTGCTCTCAATTTTTCCTGGCATCAAGGTCTTTTCCAATGAGTTGGCTCTTTGCATCAGGTGGCCTAAGTATTGGAGCTTCAGCTTCAGCATCAGTCCCTCCAAAGAATATTCAGGGTTGATTTCCTTTGGGATTGACTGGTTTGATTTTCTTGCTGTCCAAGGGACTCTTATGAGTCTTCTCCAGCACTACAGTTCAAAAGCATCAGTTCTTCAGTGCTTAGTCTTCCTTATGGTCCAACTCTTACACCCATACGCGACTGCTGGATAAACCATAGCTTTGACTATACAGACCTTTGTTGGCAAAGTGATCTCTCTGCTTTTGAATACAGTGTCTAGGTTTGTCATAACTTTTCTTCCAAGGAGCAAGCATCTTTTAATTTTTTGGCTGCAGTCACCATCTGCAGTGATTTTGAAGCCCAGGAAAATAAAGACTGTTACTGTTTCCATTTTTTCCTCATCCATTTGCCATGAAGTGATGGGACCAGATGTCATGATCTTAGTTTTCTGAACATTGAGTTTTAAGCCAGATTTTTCACCTTCATCAAGAGGCTCTTTAGTTCCTCTTCACTTTCTACCATTAGAGTGGAATCATCTGCATATCTGAGGTTGCTGATATTTCTCCCAGCAATCTTGATTCCAGCTTGTGAATCATCCAGCCTAGTGTTTCTCATGATGTACTCTGGATATAAGTTAAATAAGCAGGATGACTGTACACAGCTTTGACATACTCCTTTACCAGTTTGGAACCAGTCCATTGTTTCATGTCTGGTTCTAACTGTTGCTTCTTGAGCTGCATACAGGTTTCTCAGGAGGCAGGTAAGGTGGTCTGGTGTGCCCATCTCTTGAAGAATTTTCCACAGTTTATTGTGATCCACACAGTCAAAGGCTTTAGCATAGTCAATGAAGCATAGCACTGTTGAAGCCTAGCTTGAAGGATTTTGAGCATTACCTTGCTAGCATATGAAAGGAGCTCAACTGTATGGTAGCTTGAATATTCTTTGGCATTGCCTTTCTTTGAGATTGGAACAAAAATTGACCTTTTCCAGTCCTGTGGCCACTGCTGAGTTTTCCAAACTTTGTAAGTATTTTGTTAGATTCATTTCAAAGTAGTGCTTCTCCTAAATCCTATTTTAAGTGTATTGATTACAACAGTTTCTTAAGTTTCTTTTTTTTTTTTTTTTTTTTAGGTGTTTTCTACATAGACGATGGACTTCCCTGGTGGCTCAGTGGTAAAGAATCTGCCTGCCAATGCAACAGACTCAGATTTGATCACTGGGTCGGGAAGATCCCTTGCAGAAGTAAATGGGAAACCACTCCAGTATTCTTTCCTGGGAAATGCCATGGAAAGAGGAGCCCAGTGGGCTACATACAGTCCATGAAGTCACAAAAGAGTCAGACACAAATTAGTACTAAACAACAACAAGATAGACAATTATGTCCTCTGTGAATAAAGCTCATTTTAGATCTTCCTTTACAATCTGTATGTCCTTTATCTTTTTTCTTTGTCTCATTTCATTGGCCAGATTTCTAGTACTGTGTTGAATCTGAGTAGTAAGAGAGAAATTCTCTGCTTTCTTCCTGATCATTTCAGTCACTGTTTCAGTTTATGATTTTATATTATCACAATAATCTACATTTAAAGAATATTTTATTACTTCACAAATAATGTAAAAACTTTACAATTGTATACTTTTCCTTCCCCCAAATCCTTTTGACATTTTTCTGTCTTATTTCTTCATATGTTATAAACCCTATAATATATTGCTAACATTTTCAGTTCAGTTCAGTTCAGTCGCTCAGTCGTGTCTGACTCTTTGCTACCCCATGAATCGCAGCACATCAATTATCTTTTTTTTAATTTTTAAGTGAAAACAAAGCCTCTTAAATTTATCCACATGTTACCCATTTCTGCTTTATTCATTTTCCATTTGGTATTATTTTCCTTCTTCTGAATAACTTCTTTGAATAGTTCTTGTAGTGCAGGTCTGATGGTAGTAAATCCCCTCAGCTTTTGTCTCAAAAGAAATCTTTACTTCATCTTCATCTTTGAAGGATCATTTTGCTACAGAATTCTGTGCTGCAGTGTTCCCCAGCCCATTTTAGATATGTCATTCCATTGTCTTCTAAAACATTTGTTTCTGGTAAGAAGTCAATATTTACTCCTATTTTTGTTTCTCTGTATGCATGGTGCCTTTTTTCCCCCCCTGGTCGCTTTAAAGATTTTCTGTTTATTTACTCTGGCTGGTCATAATTAAAATTTTCTCCTCATCCTCTATGAGCTCCGGAAATTGTTCAGTTTCCAGCTTCCAGTAACCTAGTCATTCTTTACCTGGAATAGGGTTCACCCTATTCAACCATAGCTTAGTATTCAACCATGGACTGAGAATGGAATGCTAGCAGATTTTTAAAGTTCTTTCTCTACGAAGTTCCTATTCTGTGGTTCTCTGTCTTGCAAATTCCAGCTACTTCACTTTTCTTGAACTCTAATGCTTTTCTCCTCAGTAGGACTGCCATGCTCTTCTTTGGATCCCTATGCTGATTGTCTACAAAATGCAAAAGCCAGGGGTTCATATGACAGGCTTATATGGTTTCCCTTCTCTCAGGGATGGGTTCTGAGAGAAGGGAAACCATATAAGTCTTTTGTCTAACGCATGAAAAGTGTTGTTTCACATGTTTAGTCTGATTTTCTAATTGTTAATTATAGAAGAGCATATTCATTCTCCATGACTCCATTTTGAGTAGAAATAAAAAGTCTTTAAATAAAGTTTTAAATTAAAAATTTATAGAAATTAAGCCAAACAGAATTCTAACAAAGCTCCAGGATAAGGCCTACCTTTTTCTAGAAACTTGTGCTGTGTAATGCTCAAAGATCTAATCCAGAGAAAGTTTCTTCTCTCCCAGGGCATGGTTGCAGTAGAGTATACTACTCTACTATACTATAAATGTGTAGGGTGCCAAGGGAAAAAGCTTGGAGAGCTACTTTGACCCTATGTTGTGTGGGCTTCAGTCACACTTTCCCATTCCCAAAAGAAGAGGAAGATATTTCTCAAAAGAGGACTCGCAGGTTAATTGGGGCTCTTATCCTACAAAATGGGGGTAAAGAGGGGCTAATATGGTTTGATAACTGTGGATCAAATGGAGAAATGGCCTTCTCAGCTGATGCCAGGAAGTATGAATACCTCAGTTATAGCCAGTGGGTTTCCCTCCACACATAGGAAGGTGATATCAATTTTTTGTTTATTTCTGATAGTTTTTATTACTCTCCTGAGAAAATTTATTTTTTTATTTATCATGATCAGATTTTCCCTTATGCTCATATGCATACTTAAAATAGCTGCTTTGAACTAATTATCTAATTCCAACACCTTTTGGACTTCTCTAGTGGTCCAGGCTGTAAAGAATCTGCCTGTATTGCAGGCAACCTGGGTTCAGAACCTGGGTCAAAAAGATCCCCTGGAAAAGGGAATAGCTACCCACTCCAGTATTCTTGCCTGGAGAAATCCATGGACAGAGGAGCCTGGTGAGCTAATTCCAACACCTTTTGGACTTCTCTAGTGGTCCAGGCTGTAAAGAATCTGCCTGTATTGCAGGCAACCTGGGTTCAGAACCTGGGTCAAAAAGATCCCCTGGAAAAGGGAATAGCTACCCACTCCAGTATTCTTGCCTGGAGAAATCCATGGACAGAGGAGCCTGGTTAGCTACAGTCCATGGTGTCACAGTCAGACACAACTGTGACTAACACTTTCACTTTTCATTTTCAAGGTCACTTATGTTTGGTATCCATTGGTTATCTTTATTCTAGAGTTTGGGTGAAAGTTTCCTGTGTCTTCATATACCAGATAACTTTGATTTTATCTCGGACATCGTGGAGATACATTACAGAGACTCTGGGTGGTCTATAATCCTCTGAAGAATGTTGATTTTTTATTTAAGCAGGCAATTAACTTGGATGAATTCAAACTGTAAACTCTCTCTTCCCTGCAGAGAATAGCAGCTGAAATCTCAATTAAGTTCTTTTAGTTTTACTCCAGATGATGGTGACTGCCTCACTCCTGTGTAGTTCTGGGATTGATGAGATTTGGGCATTTTATATGTTGAGCTGGGACTCCTCTTTAATGACTCTCTCTTTTGGATTTGTCCAGTCACTTTTTATTTCCCATAATTGTCTCGACCCGTGGTTCTTCAAGCCAGTAGGACTTTTCTATCCAGTTTTCTAAGTTTTAGTTGTTCTATGTGGGGCAGACTGGAGCCTGCCATCAGGATTAAGCCCATAAAGATGGGAAACTTTTCCAGTGCTCTTTTCTTCCTCTAAGTATTGACTCTCCCCCAACATCTGCCTTACAGTCACTCTCCTGTTAGTGTCAGGCTTTGTGGTTGATATCTACAGAAGGTTTGGTCAGACAGGAGCTATTTGCCCCTGAGCAGAGCAGAACTTCCAAGGAATGATACTGGATGGCCAAGAAGAACTCTCTTTCTGCCCATGTCCCCATTGCTATGATTCTTCTACCCATGAAACTCACATAGAGAAATGGGTAGGGAGGAAAATCTCAACTAACTTTAATCTGAAATGGCTAAACAAAGCACCAAGTATCTGAGAAAATCTGAAACTAACTAGATTAGCTTTTCTGTCATCATGTAAAGTGGAGGTTCAATTCTCACTTACAGACTATTACAGAAAATTGCATTTTTCCATTTATATCTTACGGTCTGAAAATATATTTTCTCCTATGTATATAAAGATGGTAAATATGGAGTCGGGGGGAGCCTGGGTGGAAAGTAATTATTATCTTCGTGTTATTCAATCTTTTCATTAGTAGAATGGTGTGGGGACTAGATCTGGAAGATTTCAAAGGCTATTCGTGTTTTAACACGGGTGCTATTTATGAAATTTTTAGGCCATAAACTGTCCTTGGCAGAGTGTCATCTTGTGGAAGAGTGCTGTGCATCAGAGAGCGGAAGGTGCCACTCCCTCAGCCTCTCCTGATCCTGGAGCGTGAGTCAAATGGTTCCTTAGGAAGCAGCCCTGCAAACAGAGCTAGTGAGGGGATGGGAGTCCAGCTGAGCTGAATCAATCCTAAAAGATGCTGCTGCTAAAGTGCTGCACTCAATATGTCAGCAAATTGGAAAACTCAGCAGTGGCCACAGGATTGGCATAGGTTAGTTTTCCTTCCAATCCCGAAGAAGGACAATGCCGAAGAATATTCAGACTACCATAGTATTGCACTCATTTCACATGCTAACAAGTTAATGCTCAAAATCTTTCAAGCTAGGCTTCAACAGTACATGAATTGAGAATTTCCAGATGTACAAACTGGATTGAGAAAATGCAGAGGAACTAGAGATCAAATTGCCAACATCGATTGGATCATAGGAAAAGCAAGGGGGTTCCAGAAAAAACATCTGCTTCACTGACTATTCTAAAGCCTTTGATTGTGTGGATCACAATAAACTGTGGAAAATTCTTCAAGAGATGGGCATACCAGGCTACCTTACCTGCCTCCTGAGAAACTTGTATACAGGTCAAGAAGCAACAGATAGAACTAGACATGGAAAAATGGACTGGTTCCAAACTAGAAAAGGAATATGTCAAGGCTGTATATTGTCATCCTGCTTATCTAACTTATATGCAGAATACATTATGTGAAATGTGAATCACAAGCTGGAATCAAGATTGCTGGGAGAAATATCAGCAACCTCAGATATGTGGATGATACCTCTCTAATGGCAGAAAGTGAAGAGGAACTAAAGAGCTTCTTGATGAAGGTGAAAGAAGAGAGTGAAAAGGGTAGCTTAAAACTCAACACTTAAAAAAACGAAGATCATGGCATCTGGTCCCTTCACTTCATGGCAAATAGAAGGGGAAAAAGTGGAAACAGTGTCAGATTTAAGTTTCTTGAGCTCTAAAATCACTGAGGACTGTGACTGTAGCAATGAAATTAAAAGATGCTTGCTTGGAAGAAAAGCTATGACAAACCTACTCACAGCATTCAAAAGCTGAGACATCACTTTGCTGACAAAGGTCTGTATAGTCAAAGCTATGGTTTTTCCAGTAGTCACATACAGATTTTAGAGTTGGACCGGAAAGAAGGTTGAGCGCTGAAGAATTGATGCTTTCAAACTTGGTGCTGGAGAAGACTCTTGAAAGTCCCTTGAACAACAAGGAGATCAAACCAGTCACTCCTAAAGGAATTCAACATGAATATTCCTTGGAAAGACTGATGCTGAAACTCCGATACTTTGGCCATCTGTTGTGAAGAGTGGACTCATTGAAAAAGACCCTGATGCTGGGAAAGAGTGAGGGCAGGAGGAGTAGAGGGTGACAGAGGATGGCATCACCAACTCAATGCACATGAGTTTGAGCAAACTCTGGGAGATAGTGAAGGACAGGGAAGCCTGGAGTGCTGCAGTCCATGGTGTCACGGCGAGTCAGAAACAACTTAGCGACTGAAGAAACAGGACTATTTGAGATGTCATTTCTCTCAGGTGACAGATTCCCATTGACTCAGTACTGCTTCCAGCAGGGGAGATTTGGAAATGCAGGAAAAGCCTGAGTGGTTTGAAGGGAGGAGCAGCCTGGCATTTTCTAGAGCTCTTTCCAGATTGGTTCTCATTAGTCACTAGTGGTAAAGAATCCACCTGCCATTTCAGGTAGATGCAGACAGGAGACCTGGGTTTGATCCCTGAGACAGGAAGATGCCCTATAGAAGGAAATGGCAACCCACTGCCGTATTCTTGCCTGAGAAATCCTATGGACAGAGGAGCCTGGCAGACCACAGCCCACGGGGTCGCAGAGTTGGACATGGCTGGGCAGCAGCAGGGCTCACACAAGGCTTCAAGGGCTTATGGCTTTGTCAAGAGAAGACAGCTCGTGCAGCTGAACCTGACCAGCTTGCCAACTCTATCTCATTTCTTTCCTTAACAATGTTATTAATTTATTTTGAGAATTTTAATCTCTGCCTTGTTTAGGAGTGACGAGTGGTCCTTTGGACAGTGTCTTCATCTGCCCTAGACTCTCCTTTTGCTTTGGTTTTGCCCAAGACTAGGTTGGCCCTGAACTGCAAGCTCCCAGTCTAGCAAGTCTGTTGGGAAAAGAGAGCCTGTTTCCTGGTAATTCCAGTAAAAGTCTTAGGACTGAGCCTCATCCCTCTGTTTTGGGCAACATGACCACCCCTGTCAGTGAGGTCAGGGAGATGCAGGACTCTGACTGGCCATCCTTGGCCAGTAGCAACCCTTATGGTCAGGGGTGAGGTTAATTCCAACCTAGCCACCTGGACTGGGAGACAGAAAGGGGCCACCTCAAGAAAAATGGTGGGGCTGCCCCCCAAGAGTAGGGAGATGTAAAATAATCAATAGACTTCTACAATAAATTGTTCTCAAAATTCCAGATCTGAGACCCTTCAAGGCAGGACTGCTATTTGCCCTGTATACATATTTCTCATTTTATTCACACACCAGCCTTGTGAGAGCAGTGTGGTTTGAGATAAGGAAACAGGTTTAGGGAGCTTAAGTACCTGGGGCAGAAGTGGGGCGGCCCTGTGTTTGAACTTCCTGCCTTCTGAAGGCAGGGCCTGGGGTGTGAGTTGGCCCCCCTTTTTTCTCTTAGACCTGACTCCCCTCTCTCTGCCAGGAGTCCTGACACCAAGGAGTCTGATCTCGTTTCAAAAAAGACAGGGAAAATTGGCAATGGCCGTGAGTTGAGAAGATGTGATAAAATATTTCTTGTTTTCTCAAGTTTACATAGACCAAGTTTTCACTGTTGCTATGGGGTGGGTTGGCAGAGAGATGAAAATAAATCTGTGTAATTTATTTTTTCTATGCGTCAAGTATATTTCCGCTTGCTTAGCACACGTACACACACACAGACGCACGCACACACGTACAGACGTGCACACACATGTCTGCACATATAGACTTTAATAAAATACTTAAACCCCTTTAATGCTCTCTGTGGAAGAAATAAATATGTACTGTACTTTCAACTTCTGTTCTTTGAAATACCATATGGTCTGCACTGTGAGCTTAAAATACTCTGGTGAGCGGAAGCTTTCATGCAGCAGATAGCCAGGTGGAGCTTTCCCCGCCAATCTCACAAGGTTAATTAATCTTTTAAAATACAGCATGGAGGGGTCCCTGCGTCAGGAACGGGCGCTGTCAGAAGGAGGCGGCCCACTGGCCTGCACGGGGCTGAGAAGAGCGTACAAAGGCGGCCGGCAAGGTGGGCTGGGCTGCTGCCCTGACGGTGCCTTTGATGAGCAAGCTCAGTCACTCAGATCCTCACAGTTTGCGTCCTGCATAATCAGGGATAACAGGCTGATGGTTTGCATGAATAACTAAGTTTGTCATTGTGGTTAATTTTCCCTCAAAAAGAGCCCCACCCCCATCTCTCTGGCTCACTGCATATTTATAAAGGGGAGGGATACGAGGGAAAGGCGGCTGGGTGGCCTGGCACCCCAGGGAGACAGGAGAGGTGGCTGCACCCAAGAAACCTGGAAGGCTCAGGCCAGGCCAGGCCTGGCACCTGGAGGAGCGTGCAGAGTTTGTGGAGCGGGGAGGAGAGGAGCTGCATGGGGTGCGATGGGGTGGGTAGCTTGGTGTGCCAGGCCCAGGGAGGGATGTCTTCTTCCCTGCCCTGAGCCTCAGTTTTCCAACCATACAAGGAGCATGTGAGCCACTTGACCCAGGTGTCAGGGGCTGTCATTTCCAAATGAGGTTGTGTATAGAGTCAGAGGAGGGAGAGAAGCTGACATCCATCCAACACCTGTTGTGCTTTGTGAGCAAATATTTTTTGGATAAATTTAATTATCATTGCATTGTACATGTCTTGGTGTTAAAAACTGTTAGACTGTTCATTGTAAATACTTTAAATGGGCAATGACTCTTGAAACCTCATTGTAGCCTTCTTTTTAAATGTTTAAACAATTTTTATTTTATATTGGGATATAGCTGACTTACAATGTTGGGTTAGATGAATTCCTCAATTATCATTGCATTGTATATATTTTGGTGTTAAAAAGTTTTATATTGTCCATTGTAAATATTTTAAACAGACTATGGCTCCAGAAACCTCACTGTGGCATTTATTTCTTTTTAAATATTTATTTTTGTAATTTAATTTGTATTTTATTTTGGGGTATAGTTGAATTCCCTGGAGGAGGGCAATGGCAACCCACTCCAGTATTCTTGCCTGGAGAATCCCCATGGAGAGAGGAACCTGGCAGGCTACAGTCCATGGGGCCGCAAAGAGTCGGATATGATTGAGCAACTGAGCACAGCACATAGCTGATTTACAATAGTGTTAGTTTCAGGGGTACAGCAAAGTGGTTCAGTTATATTTATGCATATATCCATTATTTTTCACATTCTTTTCCCATAGCATTTCTTTTTGACTTTTCAGAGAACATTTTGGCAGTCTGAGTAGTCCGGCTTCCCCTTTCCATGAGTTGCAGGGAAGCCCAGATAGGGGATAGAAGGGGAAAGGAGGGGCTCAAGGACCCTTTGCACTTCCCTGGCAGCCCTCTTAGGCCAGTAGGTGGCAATTCTGAGCCTCCCTCCTGGACCCCAGCCTTCCTCCAGTCTGGGGTCCCTAAGCTTTTCAGTCCACATAGCAGGGATCAGGGATGAGCAGGGAATCCAGAGGGGCAGCTGAATGGCCGTCTAGCTGCCCCTGCCTGAGATTGCCCTCCCTGGCCTCCATCCCTGGGTCCTGCTCAAGGCAAGCGGACTTCCTGGAGGAGTTGACATCTTAGGTAAAACCTGAAAGGCAGTAAAGGATTTCAGGCAGAGGGAAGAGAGTTTGCCAAGACCCAAAGAACACAAACCCTGGTGCTTCCAGAAACTGACGGAAAGCTGGTGTGGCTGGGACGCAGAATATTGGGATGGGGGCTGGGGGGTTGGAGATGATGGTTGACACTGGTGGGGAAGCAGGATCAGGGCAGTCAGAGTGAAGAGTTTAGACTTTATCTTGAGGGCAGTGGGAAATTCCCCAGCCCACTCAAACCATCAGATCTGTCCTTTGGAGAGATCACTGTGGTTGCAGCTGCCTGACACCTCATTATACCTCCCCTCTCCCCATCCAGGGCACTGACAAACCTGAGCCTCCCGCCCTGCCTGGGCACAACGTCAACCCCAAGGATAACTAGGAGCTGACCTGCCTTGCGGACACTGTAAGGTGGGCTAGAAGAGGCTGTCTTCAGGATGCCCTCTTAGCTGATGGAAGTGGGTGCATCAGAGGCTTCTTGAGCACTATCCAAAGGGGAGCTGAAGGTCACCACATCTCATGCTGGGCCATTTGGAGGAAGCGCTTTTCCTTTTTAAGGCTGTCAAGGAGCTCCTAACCCCTGGGATAGTGGCAAGTCAAGGGGACAGGACACGGCCTGAAACCAAGGAAGTAATCTCTAATGATGGAATTTGGGGCATTGGAACTATTTTTGGATGGAGAAGGTGTCAGGTGTATGTAGGTGTGTGTGAGCCCCGGAACTGGGCTCCTGGCTATTTCACTTCCTTATAAGTTGGCCCTGCAACCCAACAGAAGAGACCCCCCCACCCCATCTAAGTGAGCATGACATTCTAAAACAGCAAAGCCCACTACAGCCTTAATCATTAATTAATTACTGATGCTCCCCAAGTGTCTCCTGGAGGCTTCTCTTCTGCAGGGGAGGGGAAGCTGAGGCTGCAGAGGTTCCATTCTGTTGAATGGTTAATGACTATTGAGATATAATATCCACTAAGTCACATCTGATTCCCTGTTTAATGTTTAAATATTTAATTAATTAAATGTGGCAAATATTTAATTAGATGCTATGAAAGCCACCCTGACACTGTAGTCTGCATAGCTCAAAGGCGGGTAGCTTCTTCTCCAGGTTCTCCACCCCCTCCTAACAGTGCTCACCTCCCCCTCCCACCACAAAACCCAGTTCTGAGGCTCGGGGCACCCATGCCCTGAGCATTATTGTTTGGTTAGACTTCAGGCTGGTTGTGCTGTGAACACCCTACCTCCCTCCTCCTCTCCTCTCCTCTCCTCTCCCCTCCTCCCCAGTGACACATGATTAATACTGGCTCTTGGGCTCACCGTTGTGATAACAGATTCTGACCTTTGCCACACGATGGATGAGTAACCCAGGCTGGCCTAATCAGAATCCTTCCCCAGGATTTTTCTAACAGGAATTAGAGGAGAAAGATTTTTGTTCTCTCTAGCTATAGGGCTCTGAGACAGTAAACTGGGGACTGCCTAAGGCCATGTTCCTGACTTCCAGAGAAAGAATAAGCTGACATGAAAAGAGGATACCTAAAACAGTCTCAACAGTGTTCTATTCTCTGGATCCAGCTCTCCTGAAGATAGAATCACCCCTGTTCTTTCTGTGGCAGGATAAGTGATCAGTAAGTGCCTTGCTTGTTTAAGTCAACTGAAATCAATTTTCTCTCTTTTGTTGTAATCAAAAGAGGCTTGACCAAAACCAGTCCCCTCGCTCATCATCATATCACTTGTGTACAGGTAAAATGACTTTATTAGTTCTTGTAAATGATGGTTGTTAATAGTGCATATGTCTGCCAGGAAGGTATGCTGGGTTTCCTTGAATACGTCCTGTGCTCTTAAAAATGGAGGCATCTAAGTATGAAAGGATGAATCCCTCAGGCTACTGTTGCTACTGCTGGTGCGATCAGAACTTTTCCAGAACAGCTGGATGCAGGGGCTCAAACACTGCCAACACCTCCTTCCCTGTCTCTCTGCCTCTGTCTATCCCCCTGTGCATCCTGTCATGCTGGTTCCATCCTCCAGCAACCTTTCTTCCTGTTGTAGCCCAGCAGGTCCAGGCTTACGTTATCCTTATAAAGAGGAATCCTGACCCAGTTCCTGAGACCACGGTTAGAATACACCGACTGGCTTGGCTTAGTAATGTGCCGGCCACAGAGCGGGGGATAGAGTCTGATGGGCCCAGTCTCTGGGAGGGTGGGTCCCCAAGAAACGCCGCAGAGCTGCTACTACAAAGAGAGCAAGTGAATATGGGCAGAGAAGAGGGACAGGAGGCTGTTCGGCTGGAGCTAGAGGAGCAAGGGTGGCGCGCTGCTTGGCGGCCTTCCTGCCGTGAGCCCCTGCCCTGCTGCGCGCCCGCCAGTGCAGGGGAGGAGGCAGGCCTGGCACAGGAGGCAGGAAGTGTGAGCAAACTGTGCCCACAGTTTGCAGAAATGCTGGGGTTGTCATCTCTTACTCCTCCCCCTGGTGGAGAGACAGGGTAGGTATAGTCTGGGCTGGAGTTGATGACGAGGGCTTTCTGACAGCCAGCCCAATGCACTGAGAAAGCACCTACGGTGTACAAGACAGCTGGAGAGACTGGGCCAGGTCTGGGGGCCCCGCTTCTGGGGGACTGTTCAGCCACCTGAGCAAGCCCGGAAGAAGAAGATCTGGGCAGGGAAGGTTCTGACTATGGGGATGTTCATCCCCAAGAGATGAGAAGGTAGGTACTCAGGCACCTACAGCAGAAGCTGGAGTCACTGATAACTGAAAATAAGTAATACAACTGAGAATAAGTGATATTTTATTTATTATGCTTACTGTTTATTGTTTTCCCTCATGCTTTAGTTATCTATTGGTGCAACTGCCCCACGGATTAGTGGCTTAAAGCAACAGCAGTTATAATTTTAGTGACCACATGGGTGACTGGGCTCAGTGGGCAGTTCTTCTGTCCCAGGTGATATTGGCTGGGGTTGTTCAGATGTCTGCACTCATCTTGGAGCTTGGCTGGAGGGGGGAATGTCAAGATGGCATTGATAGCACCTGGTGCCTCAGCTGGTGTGGCTAGGATGGCAAAGAGCTGGCTCAGCTCCTTTCTGGGCAGGTTCGTTGGGCTTTGTATGTTATATTCTGGGTTTCAAGAGACCCAAATCAGAAGCTGCCAGTTCTCTTAACGGCTAGGCCCAGAGCTGGCACAGCCTCACTTCTGCTATATTCTATTGTCAAAGCAAGGCCAGCCCCGATTTGAGAGGAGAATTAGACTCTTCCTGATGGAAGGGGGGGCGTGTGTATGCAGGCACAGTGGAACTGTTGGCTGCCATCTTTGGAGACCACGTACCGCATCCCAAACACGGACACTGGAACAGTCCTGGAACAAAGTACATGTTCAATAAATGTTTGATGATTGAATTGGACTCAAGTTGCCCATATTCAGCTTATATCCACACCTGTTCCTAGATCACAAGAGAGGACTGGGGTGTGGTGACCTTACCTCACTGCTTATAGCATGACAATCTGTGTGTAGCATACGTACAGTTTATAAAGGATATAAAAGAGATCAAAGACAAGGCAAGTGGAATGATGGGCAGATTGGCTTCATGGCCGTGGCAGCCTTCTAGCCCAGTTTCTAGGCTGGGAGACAGTCTGGGAGTCCTTGTTCCACTCAGGCCAGCCCTTGTTTCTCCACGCGTGAAGTGTGTGCATGGGGCCTGTTGACTAAACGGGCTTGAGGGGAATTTTTAGTGCTATAGTTTTCTGGTCAAGTTAAAAAACTGATTGATTGATTGATTGATGTGTCAGGCACTGTGCACACAGAAAAGATACGATACAGTTGGTGACTTCTTAGACATGTAAATAGACAGGTAAATGTGACCAGTAAGGTCTAGGAAGATTGGTTCAGTTGATATTCTTAGGCCAGTGCTTCTGTTCCTAGCTGACCAGCAGCATCCACCTGAATAGTTTTTAAATGCTGATGCTGATGCCCCTATTCCTAGAGATTTGATTTACTGGTCTGACATACAGCCTGGGGTTTAACCTAAATTAGAAGATCCCCAGGCAATTCTAAGATACCCAGGTCCTTAGATCATATTTCCAGCCTGGATTACTGGTTACCTCTTGGCTACATCCCAGGACACACTCAGACGCAGGGCCCTGGCCTTTCTACTTAACCTCCCCCTCCCAAGTAACCCCACCCTCAAAGCTCTGAGGATGGCCAGCCTGCAGTGGAGCATGAGGGAGCAGGCTGACACCACTGGCCCTCCCTGCCCTAAGTCCCTCCCAACTCCCCTAAATGGGACACTGGCAGTCGGGGTATCTTTGCTGTCCTCCAGAAACCTAGTGGGCGAGGCCTGGGAGGACATGGCCAGCACTGACAGAGGATAACAAGGCACCAGTTCACACAAAGCTGCCCACTGGGGCTGAAGCTGCAGGGCAGGCTCGTCACTGCCCAAGAGATGTCAGCAGCCTGCCCTGCCGAGATGTTGTTAAAGAGAAAATTAATGCATGTGCTTATTGAAGATGATAAGGCAGGTTTTACTCAAGGCGTGGGTGAGCATTGAGATAGATGCAGGGACGACTGCACTGGGCTCTTGAGCTGGAGGAGACAGACGGACCTCTACTCTGAATGCAATGAGAAAACCTGGGAATTGATAGCCACGGAGCAGGCTGAGGAGGTCAGTGGATGGAAAATTACTAAGCAAACATCAAGGGTGAGGGGGATTTGGGCTAAACCGACCCAACAGGATTCTTGCTGAAGGCAGGCCAGGATGACTAGACATCACCTGGGGGGTGACGGAGGATGAGGAGCCAGATTTCGAGGGTGATCAGATATCAAAGGTGGGGGTTCTGGCTAAACTGACTCAGCAGGATTCTTGCTAAAACAGGACAATGCAGAGAAAAACACCAAAGTCCAAAAGCTGAAGTCTAGTCGAAAAAGAGTTCAGGGGAGCCTGAGTTGAGTTTGGTTGAGGAGAGAATCTTTGTCAGTGTCCAGGGAACCCCCAGCCCTGAAGAGACAGGAAAATGAGCACCCCATCTGGGAGAGGCTTCCCTGATAGCTCAGCTGGTAGAGAATCCCCTGGCAATGCAGGAGACCCTGATTCGATCCCTGGGTTGGGAAGATCCCTGAAGAAGGGAAAGTCTATCCACTCCAGTATTCTGGCCTGGAAAATTCCATGGACTGTATAGTCCATGGGGTCATTGAAGGGTCAGACATGACTGAGTGACTTTCACATCTGTGAGAAGGCAGGGACCTCAGGGAGGGTGTCCACACTGAGAAACCAGGGTAGCAGTCCTATTGAGGGGGAAAGAGAATGTCAACAAAAAGTGATAATCCTGAAGAAGATGAACTGGGATAGCTAGGACATGGAAGCAATCTAGATGTCCATCAGCAGACAAATGAATAAGGAAGTTATGCTATATATACACAATGGAATATTCAGTTCAGTTCAGTCGCTCAGTTGTATCCAACTCTGTGGCTCCATGGATTGCAGCATGCCAGGCCTCCCTGTCCATCACCACCTCCCAGAGTTTAATCAAACTCATGTCCATTGAGTCAGTGGTGCCATCCAATCATCTCATCTTCTCTTGTCTCCTTCTCCTCCTGCCTTCAATCTTTCCCAGCATTAAGGTCTTTTCAAATGAGTCAGCTCTTCACATCAGGTGAACAAAGTATTGGAGTTTCAGCTTCAACATCAGTCCTTCCAATGAATATTCAGGACTGATCTCCTTTAGGATGGACTGGTTGGATCTCCTTGCAGTCCAAGGGACTCTCAAGAATCTTCTCCAACACCACAGTTCAAAAGCATCAGTTCTTCTGGGCTCAGCTTTCTTTATAGTCCAACTCTCATATCCATACATGACTACTGGAAAAACCAAAGCCTTGACTAGACAGGCCTTTGTTGGCAAAGTAATGTCTCTGCTTTTTAATATGCTATCTAGGTTAGTCACAACTTTCCTTCCAAGGAGTAAGCGTCTTTTAATTTCATGGCTGCAGTCACAATCTGGAATATTACTCAGCTATAAAAAAGAATGCATTTGAGTCAGTTCTAATGGGGTGGATGAAACTGGAGGCTATTATACAGAGTGAAGTAAGTCAGAAAGAGAAACACCAATACAGTATATTAACACACACATATGGAATTTAGAAAGATGGCAACAACAACCCTATGTGCAAGACAGCAAAAGAGACACAGATGTAAAGAACAGACTTTTGAATTATGTGGGAGAAGGCAAGGGTGGGATGATTTTAGAGAATAGCATTGAACCATGTATATTACCATATGTAAAATATATCACCAGCACAACTTCAATGCATGAAGCAGGGCACTCAAAGCCGGTGTTCTGGGACAATCCAGAGGGATGGGGTGAGAAATGGGGGAGGGGAGTTCAGGATGGGGGGACACAAGTGCACCTGAGGCTGATTCACGTCAATGTATGGCAAAAACTACAACAATATTGTAACGTGATTAGCCTCCAGTTAAAATAAATAAATTTTAAAAAATGAACTGGGGGTAGCATGGAGGTGGGAAAGGACTATCCATAACTACAAAGATAAAATGACTTCTCAGTTTAAATATTCAACTGATGAGCTCAGAAAAAGGGTGATCACTGACGAAAAATAAGTTCGTATCCTTGGAGTTCAAGTGGAAGTAAAGTTCATCTCAGTGCAAAACAAGAAAGAGATTTGGAGGACAAATCCAGGCAATCTAACATTCGAAGGAGAGGGGTTTCAGAAAAAGAAAAAAAGAGAAAAGAACATATAAAAGAAAAACAATAGCTGAACAATTAATTAAAGAACTCTTTCTGAGCTGAAGAAAAGCCTTGATTAAAAGGGCTTGTAAAGATCCAGGAAAGATTAATTAAAAAGACATAGACTCTGATGTAATTCCTGAATAATAAACTTCCAGACAAAAAGGATGAAAAGGAAATGGCAACCCACTCCAGTATTCTTGCCTGGAGAACCCTGTGGACAGAGGAGGTTGGAGGGCTGCTGTCCATAGGGTCACACAGAGTCGGACATGACTGAAGCGACGTAGCATGCATGCATGCATTGGAGAAGGAAATGGCAACCCACTCCAGTATTCTTGCCTGGAGAATCCCAGGGACAGATGAGCCTGGTGGGCTGCCATCTATGGGGTCACACAGGGTTGGACACGACTGAAGTGACTTGGTGGCAGCAGCAGCAGACAAAAAGGAGGGCTACTCACAAAGGAAAGAATAAGTAAGGCAGAACTGGGTTTCTTATTGATGCTCTGCCACCCAATCACATCGTTGGTTTCAGACTCTTGAGGGCAAGGATAATAACCCAAGAAGCCTATGTCCACACAAAGTGTGACTGTGTCAGGGCGATGGCGCAAGGCTCTAAAGTGCACTATAAATTGCATCGCATCTGAAGAAGCTGATGGACAGAAGGACCGGCGCACAGCAAGGAAAGCCAAGTGATGACTTGGAATTTAATTCAGAATAAGATCAGCAAAATCCAGACATTGGAAGTGGAAGAGGAATGAAGAACAATGAGAGGAAGAAAGAAGGAGGGATGACCAAGGGCTTTCATCGGCTTTCTGAGAGACGATGAGTCAGGACCACCCAGCTAAGTTGCCCCTGGACTCTTGACCTTCAGAACTGTGAGATAATCAATGTTTATTGTTTTAAACTGCTAGATTTTGTGGTAATTTGATACACAGCGATAGATATCTATTACAATCAGTAAAGAAATACCGCTTTCTATGATTATTAGGGATGGGAAGGAAACAATCAGTCGACGTGAAAAGTATCATGGAATTTCCAAATTAGTAGGAGAAAGGAATGATGAGGAATCTGAGCAAGCAGCAAAGTGACAATAATGTAGTGAACACAAGAAAAATGAATAAAACCAATAAATACATTACAGAAATGAAGAAAATACAATTAAACCTCTAAATTACATGATACTTAAAGGTAAATTCTTTTTAAATTTTTAATTGGAGGATAATTGCTTTACAATGCTGTGTTGGTTTCTGCCATACAACATGAAACAGCCATAAGTGTATACATGTCCCCTCCCTCTTGAACGTCCCTCCCATCCCCCATCCCCTCTTACAGATGGGTTGTCACAGAGCACTAGGTTGAGCTCCCATGTTACACAGCAACTTCCCACTAGCTATCTAACATATTAAAATTCAGTTCTTGATGGTGCAAAGAACTCATGTGCAATCTAGGATAAAATTAGGCATACTTTACCATACTTTGTCAACCAAAACCATACAAAAAAGATAATCATATTTCATTACATAAAAGTTATTTTGTCTAGGAAAAAATATTAAGTAGATTTATAGAAAAATAATAATCAAAGATTATATATAAAGAGATCTTTGTTTCAGTAGAGGATTGCACCCTTACTACACAGGTCCCTGTCTAAATCATTTCACTTAGCATAATGCCTTCAATGTCCATCCATGTTACAAATGCACAAATAGCAGAATATCCTTGTTCTTCATCTATTCATCCATCGACAGACACGTTTCCATATCTTGGCTACTGTAAAGAGCTGCAATGATCATGGAGCACAGATATCTTTTTGAATTAATATTTTCATTTTCTTTGGATACTCAGAAATTTAATTGTGAATATTTAAAAACATTGTCCAGTTTTCCCAGTACCACTTATTGAAGAGAATGTCTTACCATTGTATGTCCTTGGCCCCTTGGTTGTAGGCAAATTGATCATATATATGTCAGTTTATTTCTGGGTTTTCTATTCTTTATGCTGATACCATACTGTTTTGATTACTGTCATTTTGTAATATAGTTTGAAAGGTCACATTTGATTTCTTTCTGACAGAGATACAGAAACAGAAGCACCATTTAATATTTCATTCTATTACAATGACTCAAACAAACACCAATTTTATTATATATTAGATTATCATATATATTAGGATCTATTTCTGGTTTATCTTCCTTTTTTCACTTTTAAAAAAATATTCCTTTTCACTGCAGTTTATCACAGGGTGTTTAATATAGCTATACAGAAGGACCTTGTTGTCTATCCGTCCTATATATAACAGTTTACATCAGCTAATCTCACACTCCCAGTCCTTCCCTCTCTCCCCCTCTCCCCCTTGGCAACCAAAAGTCTGTTCTCTGTGTCTGTGAGTCTATTTTTGCTTTGTGGATAGGTTCCTTTGTGCCATATTTTAGGTTGCACACATAAGTGAATGTCATATGGTATTTGTTTTTCTCTTTCTGACTTACTTCACTTAGTATGATAATTCCTGGTTGCATTCATGTTGCTTCAAATGAGAGTCTTTTATTCTTCTGATGACTGAGTGGTATTCCATTGTATATATGTACCACATCTTCTTTGTGCATTTATCTGTCAATGGACATTTAGGTTGCTTCTGTGACTGGGCTATTGTGAATAAAGCTGCTATGGACATTGGGGTGCATGTATCTTTTTGAATTATAATTTTGTCTGTACATATGTCCAGGAATGGGATTGTTGGATCATATGGCAACTCTATTTTTAGTTTTTTGAGGAAACTCCATACTGTTTTCCATAACAGCTGTACCAATTTACATTCCCACCAACAATGTAGGAGATTTCCTTTTTCTCCACACTCTCTCCAGCATTTGTTATCTGTAGACTTCTTACTGATGGCCATTCTAACCAATGTGATCTGATACCTCATTGTAGTTTTGATTTACATTTCTCTAATAATTAGTGATGTTAAACATCTTTTCATGTGCCTACTGGCCATTTGTCTTCTTTGGAGAAATGTCTATTGAGGTCTGCTCAATTTTCAATTGGATGTTATGTTTTTTGTTGTTGAGCTGCATGAACTGTTTGAAGATCAAGCCCTTGTCTGTTGCATCATTTGTAAATATTCTCTTCTATTCTCTACATTGTCTTTTCATTATTTTGGTGGTTTCCTTTACTTTTCAAAAGTTTGTAAGTTTGATGAGGTCCCAATTGTTTATTTTTGTTTTTATTTCTATTACTTTTGGAGACTGACCTAAGAAAATGTTGGTGAGATTTATGTCAGAGAATGTTTTGTATGCTCTCTTCTAGGAGTTTTATGGTGTCGTATCTTATGTTTAAGCCTTTAAGCCATTTTCTGGTTTATCTTCTTTGTTGTATGAATTTGTCTATTCCTATGTAAACTATATTAGTGTGACACAATAGTTTTTTTAGCTACTAAGACAACGTCACTGTTCCAGTCCCTCAACAGTGTTCTATTTCACATTTTACAGGTTTCTCTCAGATTTCTGTTTTCCATTATGTCTAGAGTATTTTGTTTTAAATTAAAACTCATATAAATGGAAAGCTCTGGAATGATTTTGAATTTCATGAAATTCATTTATTAATTTGGGACATTTTATGTTTCATGTTAGATATATTCATTCAAAAACATGGTTTATCTTTCTACTCAGAATGTATATTACATTCTAAAAACAACAACAATGAGAGAATTGAATTCAAATATATGATGACTTGTGTAACTTGCACCTTTGGGGACTATAAGAGGGAGAATCTACAAGGCTACTGAACATATTGAGAACTGACCTCCCTGCTTTACAATGGAGCAGCTACATTTGATTGTTGGAAGGTGAAATGAGATTTTTGGCTAGAACTGTCTCTCAGGACTTCTCATCTCAATGGGATGAAAGCATAGCACTGACCAGTATCCTGCTGGAAAGGGCAGGTTTTGGAGTTAGATAAGCCTCAGCTTTTATTCATCTCTACTACCTAATGGTTATGTGCCCTTGAGTTGAATGTCCTTAAATTCCTCAAGCCTCCGTTCTCTTTTCTGTAAAATAACCATAATACTCATCTCACTGTTGTAGGGGTTAAACAATCAAAGATCTGTAAAGCACTTAGTGCCTATAAGAGGACAGTTTCTTGGAGATAAAGAATGTTGTCTATGTGTTGCCCGTTATTACCGTATGATAAAGAAGAGCAGGTCAGGCCACCATTGCCCCCCTGCAAGTACTGGCCGCTGGAGCCTTGCAGATCTATATTACAAGATACACCTTATCGACTCCAGCTGGTAGTTTACCAGGAGGACTGACTTTTCTAGCATGCAGTTTGAATTCGTCATCTGAAAAGCACTCACATCATAGTTCAGGTCGGGGAAAGAATCCAAGCCCGCCTTTCTGTTTCTGCCACTCTTCAGGAACTTGCAGAGCGTGATGATGACCTCCATGTCCAATCCCAGGGTACCCTCTGAGTCCTCTAGGCATTTTCTGGATCTCTTCTACAGCAGATTCAGCTGAGCATTTCCTCCTTAAAGTCCTGAGCTTCCCTCCTAACTCTCTGATGAACTTTTTCTGGTTGATGTCCTTCACCCAGTCTTTACCCATCAGCATCCCCCAGGATCCTGTCCTTGGTCCCCCGCCCTTCTCCTTTAAGCTCTTCTTAAGTGATTTCATCCATGGTCATTGTCTATGAGTCCCTGAAGACTTATACTGGACTTTTTATCTCTGTCAGTTTCATATTTCAACTCTTATTTGGGCATTCACTTATGGGGTGTCCGTATGAATTTAAAAACTGATATGTCCAACATTAAATAAATCTTCTATATCTTTTGACCTCATATACATACCCCCAAATGACTTTATCTTCCTTCTTATTGCTAATTCAGTTAATGAGATCACTATCTAGTCAATTCCCAAACCAGAAATCAACCCAGCAATCATCCCTGCTTTTTTTCCACCATATAAAAATTTTTCCCAAGCCTCACTGATTTCATCTGTCAGACATGCTCATCCCATCTACAACCCTCATTCAGGACCTCAGCATCTTTACCTGAACCACTGTGATACAATTTAAACTTCTTGGTGCCAAGTCTGTCCTTCAAGACTGCCTCTTCACTCATCTTCTACCACATTCCTCCTTACAATTCATGATCTACTAAGAGTCCATTGTAGCTTCCCCAGATCAGAAAGCCGTGTCATGCCTTCGTGCCAATCTCTTTACTGAGAGCATTCTTCCCATCTGTCTTTGCTTGGCTATCTCTTACTCATTGTAGTGGGTTGAATCGTCTCGCCCCTAAAACATAGATCCTTCTGATGCCTGAGAATGTGGTCTTATTGGAAAAAAGGTCTTTGCACATACAATTAATTTAGGATCTTGAGATGAGATCCACCTGGATTTTCCAGGAGGCCCTAAAGTTGATGACAAGTGTCTTTTTCGAAGAGGAGCAGAGAACAAAGACAGCCCCGTGAAGATGGAGGTGAAGGTTGGAGCTGTGGTGCCACAAACCAAGGAATGCCTGGGGCCACCGAAAGGTAGAAGGGACTAGGGGAAAATATCCCCGAGAGCCGTTAGAGCACACCTGGTCTTGCTTGATTTTTGGACTTTGGGTCTCTAAAACTTGAACAGTAAATTCCCATTGTTTTAAGCTGTTACATTTGTGATCATTTGTTATGCCAGCCCTAGAAAACTAATACACTCACACTTTAGAATTCAGTTCGTTATCTCCTCCAGGAAGTCCTCCCTGAATTCCTCATACCATCACTCCCCTCCTGCAAGCGTGTGTGTGTGTATGTGAGTGAGAGTTGCTCAGTCATGCCTGACTCTTTGCAACCCCATGGACTGTAGCCTGCCAGGCTCCTCTGTCCATGGAATTCTCCAAGCAAGATTACTATAGTGGGCTGCCATTTCCTTCTCCAGGTCGTGTGTTTGTGTATATATATATATATATATATACACACACACACACACATACATACACACATTGCTACTGCTGCTACTGCTAAGTCACTTCAGTCGTGTCCGACTCTGTGTGACCCCATAGATGGCAGCCAGCAGGCTCCCCCATCCCTGGGATTCTCCAGGCAAGAACACTGGAGTGGGTTGCCATTTCCTTCTCCAATGCAGGAAAGTGAAAAGTGAAAGTGAAGTCGCTCAGTCGTATCCGACTCCTAGTGACCCCATGGACTGCAGCCCACCAGGCTCCTCCATCCATAGGATTTTCCAGGCAAGAGTACTGGAGAGGGGTGCCATTGCCTTCTCCGCATACGTACATTACATATATAATATTTGAAGAAGTTAATATATATATACATACATATATTTGAAGCATTTAAACCAAATTTATGTATATCACAACAGATTATGAATTTTCCTGTCAAGCTGGGAAGAAAAAAATCCAGGTAGATATTATTTATATAAGACATATAAAACTCAGTACCAAAACTACTACTACGACTGAAAAGCGACAGACTTTGAGCACTTACTATAGGCCAGCTAAGGGTCTAAGCACTTTGCATGTATTAACCCTTCCCACAAACTACATGCTCAGTCACTCCGTTGTGTCCTCTGACTATTTGCTACCCCCATGGACTATAGCCCGCCAGGCTCCTCTGTCCGTGAGATTTCCCAGGCAAGAATAGTGGAGTCGTCTGCCATTTCCTCCTCTAGGGAATCTCCTGGACTCAGGAATCAAATGCATGTCAACCTGTGTCTCCTGCATTGGCAGGCATACTCTTTACCACTGAGCCTCCTGGGAATGTCCTGATTATTGCTATCTGTTTGTCACGATGGCTATAGTAATCCTTCCCACTCTGTACACACAACCCTTGAAATATGGGTCTGCTATTCTGCCTTTTAAGAGGTAGAGTCTATTACTATTCATTGAATCTGATCTGGCAAATCTGCTTTGCCTATAGAATGTTGCAGAAGGTTTTTTGTGTGTGTGTGTGGTGTCTGAGCTGGGTGTCAAAAGACTTTGCAGTTTCTACTCTTTCTGTTTAGGAAAACTTCCACTATCATGTAGAAGTAGACTAGTCTGTCAAGGACTTGTGGCCAAGCGCTAATCACCAGACATGTGAGGGAGTCCATCTTATAACAAACAGACCCAGTTGAATCACCAGGTGACTGTAGCTGCATGAGTAACCCCATGGAAGTACAGCAGAAGAAACACCCAGCTAAGCCCAGCCCAAATTGCTGACCGAAAGAATCATGAGAAAAGGAAATGGTTATTGTTTACAAATTTTTTGGAGAGGTTGCTTTAAAAAAAAAAAAAAAGATACCTGATAAATAATCACCATGTTGCAAATAAAAACACAGAGGCACAGAATGATTGAATAATTTGCCCAAAATTTCACACAGAATATGAGATTAAGCCATGATTTGAATCTAGGTACCAATGAACCAAGCTTTTATAAAATTAATCTCCATTCAAACCTTCCTTTCAGTTTGCAGTTAGTATCTATCCTAGACAAATGCATCAACATCTTTGTGGCCATAAAAATGTCCTTTAATAGAATATAATGCAAATCAATTGCAAAGTGAAACTACAAACCTTTTTTTTAAAGTGGACTTTATGAAGTAGGATAAATATGTATAATTTTAATGGCTTTTTAAAATAATATATTTGGATTTTGTTTTTAAAAGTGATATTGGAGAATTGCTAGAATCACATACAGAACCACTGACTGAGTATGAGCAATAAGCAACAGAGACCTTTCGCCAAAAATTTAAAAAGTATTTCAGAAGAAGATGGTTTACTTATTGTGACAGAACTGTTCATTGTCAGCCAGTATTTATTCCCTTCTCACTGACAGCACCCAATTCTGTTCAAGGTGATGATGTGCTCAGTTAAAAAAGTTTCACATCTCAGACTCCTTTGCAGCTAGGAGTAGCCATGTGATGACATTTTGGACAATGAGATATAAAAGTCTGCTTGTGGGGTGTCTGTGGAAAATTATTGTTTTCCTGATAAGTAAGGAATAGACTAACCTGATATGAATATTTTTTCTGAGTCTCACTCCCTTTTTTGAGTTGGGACATGGATATGATGCACGGAGGTGCTCTAGCCACCTGAGCCGGAACAAGAAGCCAGAGGAGTCACATCTGTGATGGTCCCTGTGTGCAGTGGGGACCCAGCCTCACTATTTGCCTTAATGCTTCTGTCACATGAGAAAAATAAACTCTTAGCTTGTTTAAATTGCTAAATTGGGTTTCTGTCAAGTGCAATTCTTACTGATACAAATAGCAACACATTAAGGAAAGCCCTTCGGATGATAGCTCAAGCCACCTTTTCTAAAACATAGCAGTACTGCAAAAGTCAAACATGAAGCGTGTCCTGTCATGTGATCATGCAATTTTATTGGAAACTTCACACTTCCAAAGCTATGACAAACCTGGACAGTGTATTAAAAAGCAGAGACATCACTTTGCCCACAAAGGTCCACAGTCAAAGCTATGGTTTTTCCAGTAGTCATGTATGGATGTGAGAGTTGGACCACAAAGAAGGCTGAGCACTGAAGAACTGATGCTTTCAAATTGTGGTGCTGGAGAAGACTCTTGAGAGTCCCTTGGACAGCAAGGAGATCAAACCAGTTAATGCTAATGGAAATCAACCCTCCATATTCATTGGAAAGACTGATGCTGAAGCTGAAGTTCCAGTACTTTGGCCACCTGATGCAAAAAGCCAACTCATTGGAAGAGAGCCTGATGCTGAGAGAGATTGAGGGCAGGAGGAGGAGAAGGAAGCAACAGAGCTTGAGATGGTTGGATGGCATCACTGACTCAATGGACATGAGTTTGAGCAAACTCCAGGAGATAGTGAAAGACAGGGAAGCATGGCATGCTGCAGTCCATAGAGTTGCAAAGAGTCAGATATGACTTAGCAGCTGAACAATACTTCCAAAAAGTCAACAATAGATTTACTGTTTTTAAGCACACTTTTCATTTAAGTATAATACACATATGGAAAAGCACACTAGATTTATATTTGTTTGTTCTCAAATATAATTACATCCTTGCAGCTATAACCTTACTAGGCTTCCTTGGTGACTCAGCGATAAAGAATCTGCCTGAAATTCAGATCTGGCAGGAGCCCTGGATTCGATCCCTGGGTCAGGAAGATCCCCTGGAGGAGGAAATAGCAACCCACTCCAGTATCCTTGCCTGGAGAATTCCAAGGACAGAGAAGCCTCTCAGGCTTCCACGGGGTCGCAAAGCATCAGACATGACTGAGGGACTGAGCACAATTATAACCTAAATTTTAGTAAATATTGGATAATTTTTTTTCAGAATATTTTGCTTCATTTCTCACCATATATTTCCAATAAAACCTTTTTTTGCTTTTGGCATGAAATTTTGCCTTTCCTTAAGTGGATTCACTTCAAAATGTTTTTTTCTTTTTTCTCTTGTTCACTTGTTCTTGAATAATGATATCCTGTATCTCTTCCAGAAAGTGGTAGATCTGAGTATATAAAGACATAGAATATTTGAATAATATAGTTAATTGTTGTAGATTTTACTCCATAAATGGAGACTGTACACTGTCCTCTTATGTCTCCTGGATAGTTCTAAAGCATGTTTTTGCCCACAAGCAAAACCTTAGGCAATCTCAATGAAATCTGAAAAGAAATCCGGATTTTACACATCACATTCTCTGATCATATCCCAGTGAATACAGAAAGCAATAATGTTTTTTTAAATCCTTCAAAAAAAAAAAAAAATCACGGAGAAAACAAGCCTGTACTATTTGGAAATTAAACAATCTCTCTTGAATTATCTGGATCAAAAAAAGGAATTAAAAAGAACACTTCACATTGAAACTTAAGAACAGGAAAAAATCAGAGGAAATTTTACAGTAAATAAAATATTTTAATATTAAAAATAAAGTGAAAAAATTCATTTAAGTATTCAGTTTATGAATTAGAAAAAAGCTACGCCACACACATGTACATTGCAGGAAGGAATTAATAAAGTAAAAGTTTCAAATAATGAGATAGAAAACTGAAAATAATATAAAGGTAAATCCAAAAATGAGTCTTAAAAACACCCAAATAAATAGACTCCCTTCAAATCTGATTTTGAAAAACAAAAAAAAGCAAAATAGGCAAAAATATTAGAAATGAAAAAGTGGTTACAAGCACAGACCCCATGCTATATACATTTATGGCAATAAACTTTATAATCTAGAGGAAAATTGGTAACTTCTAGAAAAAGATAGACTACCAACAATAGGAAAAAACCTAAACCAACTAAGACTCAGGGAAGAGTTGTAGCAACAGAAGCACTTCCCTTAGGAGGTGGTTGATTTTCCACACTGTTTCTGAGGAGAAAATGAAACAAACGGCATACATAAAAGACGAAAGTTGTTACTGTTGTTCAGTCGCTAGACTGTATCAGACTCTTTGCAACCACACGAAACTGCAGCTTCCCTGTCCTTCACTATCTCCTGGAGTTTGCTCAGACTCATGTCCATTGAGTTAGTGATGCCATCTGACCATCTCATCCTCTGTAGCCTCCTTCTCCTCTTGCCCACAATCTTTCCCAGTATCAGGGTCTTTTCCAATGAGTCGGTTCTTTGCATCAGGTGGCCAAAGTTTTGGAGCTTCAGCCTCAGCACCAGTCCTTCCAAAGAGTATTCAGGGTTGACTTCCTTTAGGATTGACTGGTTTGATCTTGCTGTCCAAGGGACTCTCAAGAGTCTTCTCCAACACCACGGTTTGAAAGCCTCAATTCTTCACTGCTCAGCCTTCTTTATAGTCCAACTCTCACATCCATACACGACTACTGAAAAAAACCGTAGCCTTGACTATATGGATCTTTGTCAGCAAAGTAATGTCTCTGCTTTTTAATACACTGTCTAGGTTTGTCAAAGCTTTTCTTCCAAGGAGCAAGTGTCTTTTAACTTCATGGCTGCAGTCAACATCTGCAGTGATTTTGGAGCCCAAGAAAATAAAGTCTCTCACTGTTTCCATGTTTCCTCATCTATATGGCATGAAGTGATGAGACGGGATGCCATGATCTTAGTTTTTTGAATGTTGAGTTTTAAGCCAGGTTTTTCACTTTCCTCTTTCACCTTCATCAAGAGGCTCTTTAGTTCCTCTTCAGTTTCTGCCTTTAAAGCAAGGATATTTAAAAAAAAAAAAAATCTGCTTCACTGACTACATTAAAGCCCTTGACTGTGTGGATCACAACAAACTGTGAAATATTTTTTAAGAGATGGGAATACTAGACCACCTTACCCGTTTCCTGAGAAACCTGTATCAGGGCAAGAAGCGACAATTAGAATTGGACATGGAACAAAAGACTGGCTCAAAACTGGGAAAGGAATACATCAAGGTTGTATACTGTCATCTTGCTTATTTAACGTATATCCAGAGTACATCATAGGAAATGCTGGGTTGGATGACTCGCAAGCTGGAATCAAGATCACCTGGAGAAATATCAGCAACCTCAGATGTGAAGATGATACCACTTTAATGGCAGAAAAGACAGAAGAGACCAGTGTAATTCCAATTACTGTGAAATACAATTCTGGGAAGAATTAATGTTTTATTATATTAAATCTTCCTATGTAGAAACACGGTATGTCTAACAAATAATTCCTTTACTTTTCTTTTAATAATATCTAAGAGTTGTCTTGTTATAAATGCAGAACTTTCCTTGTTAAATTTATTCTCGTTTTCTTGATCTCCTGAGCATTGTCCATGTGTCTTTTCTATTTCTAATCACTTATAGTAGGCATAGAGAAAACCATTGATTTTAGAGTATTTATTTGGAATCTTAAGACCCTAACAAAATCTCTTAGATTTGATTTACTTTTTAGCACCCCCAGCCCCTCCCGTGCCGGCCTAAGGCTGGGACACAAGTGTGCGCGACCAGGTGGGCTTTTTAGAGCTCGGTCCGAGGTTTTTCTTATGAGTGGCTTTTGCAGCTTTCCCTGTGAGACACTATTTTCAGCTTCTTTAAAAGGCTTCAGCAAGTGCCTGCCTCCTGGCTCTCAGCTCGGAGTGCCGCGGCTCCTCCGGCAGATTTCTCATCTGAGGGGTCCAGGGTCCGCCTAGAGGGCCAGGCGCCCCTAATGGGAACGCCTCTCTGGCGCAGAGGATGCTGGCTCCCAGTTCATGGCCCTTCTGCGCCACGCAGAGGGCAAGCTGCTACTGCTCTCCAGGCCTCCCTCCGCTTGCCGCCACTCCACCCCGCTGCACGCGGCCTCGGGCGGGCTCAGAAAGTGCCTGTGGCTTGCCCCAGGGGGCCTGCACCCATCCTTGACCAAACGGCTCCATGCATCATTTCTAGTTCATCTCCAGGCTCTGAGCGCCGTCGATGTGGAGACCAGCTTGGGCCTTGGAGCGGAGATCCGGTGCAGGGTTCCACTCTGCCAACAACCACCAATGCCCCAGTCTTGTCCCAGCCACAGTTTCCTCCGGGTCAAGCGGGGTGACGGCTCCTCTCCCACAGGGTCCGGGCTGCAGCAGAGCAAGCGGTGTGAATCGGCGGGCCGAGGGAGGGCTGCGAGCCGGACCTGTCCTCCAGCCTTCTGTCCACCGCCCGCCCCGGCGCCCTCCCCGGAGGAGTTGCTTGCTCGTCCGGCTTCCCCGGCCCGGACCAAGCCAACCAGCACGCCAGCGCCTGAACCACGGGAGACGGCTGCCCGGAGACCGGGCCGGGGTCGGGGCCAACTCCTGAGCTACGGGTCACGGACGGCGCAGGCCTGGCGGGCGGCGGGAAGAGACCGCCCTGCTCCCCGGGGGCGCGCTGCAGGTGGCCTCCGCGGGCCTGCGCCCTGGCCCGGCCTTGCGCTCCCTCCCGGCGGCGCGATCGCAAAGCGTCTGCTGCCATCTGGTGGCGGCGTCCGGGCAGCTGCGGCGCGGAGCGGGGAGGCAGGGTCAGGAACACCCCTATCCGGAGCCCCTCGAAGCCCAAGCCGCGAAACACATCTAGGAAGCCCCACGCTTCTGCCCCCTGGCGCAGCTCCGATTCCCAAGGCGGAAGGGAATGGCTGGCATCCCCAAAGAGGCAGTGTGGTGCAGTGGTCGGCGCCTGGACTCTGATCCCGCACCTGACTGTGGAGCTTTGGCCCGCCTCACAGGGGCCCTTTGCTCTCTGAACAGCGTTTTCTCATCTGTAAAGTGGGGCTGAAAGAATTACGGATCTCGAGGAGGCTTCGGATTGCTTCCTTGGCAGACCCATGTCAAGCCCCAGATCCATAGCTGTGGCTCATAAAACCCTAGACTGCTTCTCACACACAGTCTCTGCAAGTCATTCTGCCACTCGCCAGTGTGAAACCTTGGCCATACCGTGAATTTTGTTTCTCCATCTATAAAGATGGAGGTTTCTCCATCTATAAAGTGCTGGCTTCCACTCCTGGTAACTGGCACAAAGATGTCCCCACCTCTCTGTGGACAGGTGCACCTTCTGAGCCTTCCCCCTGTGAGCTCCCAGAGGCGAATTCTCCATTCTCCCCCAGAATGAAAAGGTTCTCCCAGCTGCTGCCCAAACTTGGAGGCTCTGCTTGGGGGCTTGTACCTTGTAGACGGGACCTGTTTTCTGAACCAAGAGAATCTTGGTGCCTTTTCTGGGAACCACAGACCAGCGGGTCTAAATTAGGGGTCATGCTCTCTGATCCCTTTCAAAAGAGGCCCCACTAAAGCAGACACCTCACCCTTGCAATAATATGATGGAATACTTGAATACTTAAGGAAAACACATTCTCCTTAAAAAAGAAAAAGCAGTTTGCATTCATTCCTGCACCAGGGACAGCCCCTGAGACTTGGGTCCGGTGTGTGTGTGCATATGTCATGTCTGACACATGGTTCGAGTAGGCATACAGCTTTAATTACTTCCCAGAGAGCAGCAAGGGGGTGCCTAAAGACCAGCGTGACAGCCAGGTACCCCAGCAGGGAGGAGGCATCTCCAGCAGCCGCTGCCATTCTGCCTGTGAAAACACCAGCTCCAATTCAAAGGTATCAAATATTTGCCTAGCTGTTCAACATTTCTTTAAATAATATACTCACGACTAATTCATATCTAGACTCGTCGTCTTCTTGTCTCCCAGGCCTCCCTCCTGGATTAGCGCATCTTGTCTATTCTGGGAGAAACTTGTCCTACATTCTAAAAATAGATCGCAGCGTCTGGACACTGGCATGCACAGTCAGGGGAGGCTTCTTTATGTATCACGAAGTTTGTCTGCTTGGGACAGTGGCATCACAGTGCAGGGACACATTGGTGAAACAGTCAGTTATGGGCACCTGGAGGAGGCCTTTCTCCTCCTCTGTGCTATGCTTCCTTGTTCAGTTGTGTCCAACTCTTTGTGACCCCATGAACTGCAGCCCGCCAGGCTCCTTTGTCCTTGGAGATTCTCCAGGCAAGAATACTGGAGTGGGTTGCCATGCCCTCCTCCAGGGGTTCTTCCCGATCCAGGGATTGAACCAGGTCTCTCCCATTGCAGGTGGATTCTTTACTGACTGAGCCACCAGGGAAGCCCTTTCTCCTGCACAGATGTGTCTGTTTTCTCCTTGAAGTTAGAAGCCCAGGAGACCTGTGAATCAGCCAGGATCCGCAAGGAGCATGTGACGTGCTCACCTGGGTCATTCAGGGATCGTGAACCTGGGCAGGAGGGTCAGCACTCGGGTCTGGGGGAGGAGGAGCTGCTGACCCTGGATGCCGAGGTGGCCGTGCAGAGAGGGCCATGTGACAGGTGTGATGACCTCGGGAGGGGGAGCATGGGGAGTGGCCACCCCAAGCACTCTCCTCTGCCCTCAGCTCCTACTGGGCACCACCCTCACCCAGGCTCACACCCATCCAGAAGGTGGTGATGTGTCCCATGTGTTCATCTGGGGGGCCTATGTGGGGAGGTGCACAGTGCAGAGAGGGGAGGGTAACGAAGGATCTACAGGGCAGAAGGGAGACCTTAAGCTTGAAGAAAGAGAGCTCCTTTCTTAGGGCCTCTCCACCCTGCTAGCCCCCTCCTGCCTCTCCTTGTTCTGGCCCTCATTTCTCTCTTGCTGTCTCACCATCTGTATCTCTCACTGACTCATCTCTTTGTTTTCTTCTAGATATATCCTCCCCACTTTCGGTTCTGTGAAGGGGGAGGGTAGGTTGGGTACCGGGGGCCTTTCCCACATGATCCACTTACAGGGGGGCCCAATAGCTCCTTCCACTGTGGCCTGCCCCAGCAAGAGGAGGGGAGCAGTCAGGCCCCAGAGACGGGCTTCATGTGATCCCCAGCTCTGCCTTCTTTGAACTCCACTAAATGAGGCCAGTCAGCATTACTTTCTGTTTATTACTTCAAGAACTTCCTCATCCACTTCTCATCCTTCTTGCTGCTTTCACCTGGAATTATTGAGGAGGAGTTTCCTGCTCCTTGTGCCACCTCTAGCCACCAGGCAGCCCTTTCTGAGAGCTCCTACTGTGTGCCAGCCTGCATGAATGCCATTGGATTGCCAGTGCTCAGAGCACACGGTCCAGAACGGGGCAGGACCCCACCACCCATTCACGCAGTCATTTGACAGGATGCACTGCTGTGCATGGGCTCCAGGCCAGGCCCTGGATATATAAATAGCAGTGAGGCATTTAGTGTCTGCTCTTGACAGAACAGATGGGGAAGTTGTGTAGCATAGTGGATAAGCCATGCAAACCTCAGTTTCCTCTTCTACGGAAGAGGGGTAACAATCCTTACCTCACAGATTTGCTTAAGGGTGATGAAAGATCACAGGGGGTTGTTATTATTAAGTGGCAGGCAGGGACTTCTGTGTCCCTCCTCCCCCCTACACACACATAAAAAGTATAACCTCAAATGGAAGGTGAGCCCTCCTAGGCTGGGGGGTGAGGAGGTAGCAGAGAGAGGGGCTGGGGTTGTAGGGCTCAGACAGCAGGAGGACCATTAGATTTGATTTACTTTTTAGCACCCCCAGCCCCTCCCGTGCCGGCCTAAGGCTGGGACACAAGTGTGCGCGACCAGGTGGGCTTTTTAGAGCTCGGTCCGAGGTTTTTCTTATGAGTGGCTTTTGCAGCTTTCCCTGTGAGACACTATTTTCAGCTTCTTTAAAAGGCTTCAGCAAGTGCCTGCCTCCTGGCTCTCAGCTCGGAGTGCCGCGGCTCCTCCGGCAGATTTCTCATCTGAGGGGTCCAGGGTCCGCCTAGAGGGCCAGGCGCCCCTAATGGGAACGCCTCTCTGGCGCAGAGGATGCTGGCTCCCAGTTCATGGCCCTTCTGCGCCACGCAGAGGGCAAGCTGCTACTGCTCTCCAGGCCTCCCTCCGCTTGCCGCCACTCCACCCCGCTGCACGCGGCCTCGGGCGGGCTCAGAAAGTGCCTGTGGCTTGCCCCAGGGGGCCTGCACCCATCCTTGACCAAACGGCTCCATGCATCATTTCTAGTTCATCTCCAGGCTCTGAGCGCCGTCGATGTGGAGACCAGCTTGGGCCTTGGAGCGGAGATCCGGTGCAGGGTTCCACTCTGCCAACAACCACCAATGCCCCAGTCTTGTCCCAGCCACAGTTTCCTCCGGGTCAAGCGGGGTGACGGCTCCTCTCCCACAGGGTCCGGGCTGCAGCAGAGCAAGCGGTGTGAATCGGCGGGCCGAGGGAGGGCTGCGAGCCGGACCTGTCCTCCAGCCTTCTGTCCACCGCCCGCCCCGGCGCCCTCCCCGGAGGAGTTGCTTGCTCGTCCGGCTTCCCCGGCCCGGACCAAGCCAACCAGCACGCCAGCGCCTGAACCACGGGAGACGGCTGCCCGGAGACCGGGCCGGGGTCGGGGCCAACTCCTGAGCTACGGGTCACGGACGGCGCAGGCCTGGCGGGCGGCGGGAAGAGACCGCCCTGCTCCCCGGGGGCGCGCTGCAGGTGGCCTCCGCGGGCCTGCGCCCTGGCCCGGCCTTGCGCTCCCTCCCGGCGGCGCGATCGCAAAGCGTCTGCTGCCATCTGGTGGCGGCGTCCGGGCAGCTGCGGCGCGGAGCGGGGAGGCAGGGTCAGGAACACCCCTATCCGGAGCCCCTCGAAGCCCAAGCCGCGAAACACATCTAGGAAGCCCCACGCTTCTGCCCCCTGGCGCACCTCCGATTCCCAAGGCGGAAGGGAATGGCTGGCATCCCCAAAGAGGCAGTGTGGTGCAGTGGTCGGCACCTGGACTCTGATCCCGCACCTGACTGTGGAGCTTTGGCCCGCCTCACAGGGGTCCTTTGCTCTCTGAACAGCGTTTTCTCATCTGTAAAGTGGGGCTGAAAGAATTACGGATCTCGAGGAGGCTTCGGATTGCTTCCTTGGCAGACCCGTGTCAAGCCCAAGATCCATAGCTGTGGCTCATAAAACCCTAGACTGCTTCTCACACACAGTCTCTGCAAGTCATTCTGCCACTCGTCAGTGTGAAACCTTGGCCATACCGTGAATTTTGTTTCTCCATCTATAAAGTGGAGGTGCCGGTGCTGGCTTCCACTCCTGGTAACTGGCACAAAGATGTCCCCACCTCTCTGTGGACAGGTGCACCTGGCGTCTCTGGCCTTCTGAGCCTTCCACCTGTGAGCTCCCAGAGGCTAATTCTCCATTCTCCCCCAGAATGAAAAGGTTCTCCCAGCTGCTGCCCAAACCTGGAGGCTCTGCTTGGGGGCTTGTACCTTGTAGACGGGACCTGTTTTCTGAACCAAGAGAATCTTGGTGCCTTTTCTGGGAACCACAGACCAGTGGGTCTAAATTAGGGGTCATGCTCTCTGACCCCTTCCAAAAGAGGCCCCACTAAAGCAGACACCTCACCCTTGCAATAATATGATGGAATACTTGAATACTGAAGGAAAACACATTCTCCTTAAAAAAGAAAAAGCAGTTTGCATTCATTCCTGCACCAGGGACAGCCCCTGAGACTTGGGTCCGGTGTGTGTGTGCATATGTCATGTCTGACACATGGTTCGAGTAGGCATACAGCTTTAATTACTTCCCAGAGAGCAGCAAGGGGGTGCCTAAAGACCAGCGTGACAGCCAGGTACCCCAGCAGGGAGGAGGCATCTCCAGCAGCTGCTGCCATTCTGCCTGTGAAAACACCAGCTCCAATTCAAAGGTATCAAATATTTGCCTAGCTGTTCAACATTTCTTTAAATAATATACTCACGACTAATTCATATCTAGACTCGTCGTCTTCTTGTCTCCCAGGCCTCCCTCCTGGATTAGCGCATCTTGTCTATTCTGGGAGAAACTTGTCCTACATTCTAAAAATAGATCGCAGCGTCTGGACACTGGCATGCACAGTCAGGGGAGGCTTCTTTATGTATCACGAAGTTTGTCTGCTTGGGACAGTGGCATCACAGTGCAGGGACACATTGGTGAAACAGTCAGTTATGGGCACCTGGAGGAGGCCTTTCTCCTCCTCTGTGCTATGCTTCCTTGTTCAGTTGTGTCCAACTCTTTGTGACCCCATGAACTGCAGCCCGCCAGGCTCCTTTGTCCTTGGAGATTCTCCAGGCAAGAATACTGGAGTGGGTTGCCATGCCCTCCTCCAGGGGTTCTTCCCGATCCAGGGATTGAACCAGGTCTCTCCCATTGCAGGTGGATTCTTTACTGACTGAGCCACCAGGGAAGCCCTTTCTCCTGCACAGATGTGTCTGTTTTCTCCTTGAAGTTAGAAGCCCAGGAGACCTGTGAATCAGCCAGGATCCGCAAGGAGCATGTGACGTGCTCACCTGGGTCATTCAGGGATCGTGAACCTGGGCAGGAGGGTCAGCACTCGGGTCTGGGGGAGGAGGAGCTGCTGACCCTGGATGCCGAGGTGGCCGTGCAGAGAGGGCCATGTGACAGGTGTGATGACCTCGGGAGGGGGAGCATGGGGAGTGGCCACCCCAAGCACTCTCCTCTGCCCTCAGCTCCTACTGGGCACCACCCTCACCCAGGCTCACACCCATCCAGAAGGCGGTGACGTGTCCCATGTGTTCGACTGGGGGGGCCTATGTAGGGAGGAGCACAGGGCAGAGAGGGGAGGGTAACGAAGGGTCTACAGGGCAGAAGGGAGACCTTAAGCTTGAAGAAAGGGAGCTCCTTTCTTGGGGCCTCTCCACCCTGCCAGCCCCCTCCTGCCTCTCCTTGTGCTGGCCCTCATTTCTCTCTTGCTGTCTCACCATCTGTATCTCTCACTGACTCATCTCTTTGTTTTCTTCTAGATATATCCTCCCCACTTTCGGTTCTGTGAAGGGGGAGGGTAGGTTGGGTACCGGGGGCCTTTCCCACATGATCCACTTACAGGGGGGCCCAATAGCTCCTTCCACTGTGGCCTGCCCCAGCAAGAGGAGGGGAGCAGTCAGGCCCCAGAGACGGGCTTCATGTGATCCCCAGCTCTGCCTTCTTTGAACTCCACTAAATGAGGCCAGTCAGCATTACTTTCTGTTTATTACTTCAAGAACTTATTCATCCACTTCTTCTCATCCTTCTTGCTGCTTTCACCCGGAATTATTGAGGAGGAGCTTCCTGCTCCTTGTGCCACCTCTAGCCACCATGCAGCCCTTTCTGAGAGCTCCTACTGTGTGCCAGCCTGCATGAATGCAGTTGGATGCCAGTGCTCAGAGCACACGGTCCAGAACAGGGCAGGACCCCACCACCCATTCATGCAGTCATTTGACAGGATGCACCGCTGTGCATGGGCTCCAGGCCAGGCCCTGGGTATATAAATAGCAGTGAGGCATTTAGTGTCTGCTCTTGACAGAACAGATGGGGAAGTTGTGTAGCATAGTGGATAAGCCATGCAAACCTCAGTTTCCTCTTCTGTGGAAGAGGGGTAACAATCCTTACCTCACAGATTTGCTTAAGGGTGATGAAAGATCACAGGGGGTTATTATTAAGTGGCAGGCAGGGACTTCTGTGTCCCCCCCACACACACACACACATAAAAAGTATAACCTCAAATGGAAGGTGAGCCCTCCTAGGTTGGAGGTGAGGAGGTAGCAGAGAGAGGGGCTGGGGATGTAGACCTCAAGACAGCAGGAGGACCAAGGGGAACAAATGTGGATCTCGGCCTCCAACTTCAGCTCTGGTTTTAAACAGGATAAAATAACTCCTAGAATGAATATCCCCTCTACGAGGCATCAGTCGTGTCCGACTCTGTGCGACCCCATAGACAGCACCTCACTAGGCTCCCCCGTCCCTGGGATTCTCCAGGCAAGAACACTGGAGTGGGTTGCCATTTCCTTCTCCAATGCATGAAAGTGAAAAGTGAAAGGGAAGTCGCTCAGTCGTGTCCGACTCTTAGCGACCCCATGGACTGCAGCCTACCATGAGATTTTTCAGGCAAGAGTACTGGAGTGGGGTGCCATCGCCTTCTCCAACAGACCTTACCACAGCTCAAAGAAATCCTCCTTGTCTAATCTGGTGATGATCTATACAGTCAGCTAGTGCAAAATGAATGTTCATGTTATTTTTGCTTATTTTTAAGTCCTTTGGGTGCATCATGGCTGATCGCTGTTCTGACATTTTTCTTCCCTCATTAAGAAAGATGCCCCTGGTGAGTTACCTGTTCTGGGCTCAGAGCAGAAAATAAATATCGCTGGCATCCACTTTCCTGTGCTCTCTGGGTGTAATTAAGAAAAAGACACCTGCAGAAGAGAAAGGACAGAGTTGAAAACAGCCTAGTGGTTACTTTTCATAGATCTTCCTGGTCTGTAAAACCATCTAGTGTTCTTCCTTTCCAGAATATCTTTCCTAACTATCACCTACCTATCTTCCAACCTTGAACCCTAGCACTTCCCTTTGGGGACTTTTCCTTTTCATTGTAGGTTTTTTTTTTTTTTTTGCCTTAATGCATTTCTCATCCCTTCTGTGGTAGAACTGATGCTTCAAACTGTGGTGCTGGAGAAAACTCTTGAAAGTCTCTTGGAAAGCAATATCAAACCAGTCAATCTTAAAGGAAATCAACCCTGACTACTCTTTGGAAGGACTGATGCTGAAGCTGAAGCTCCAATACTTTGGCCACCTGATGTGAAGAGCGGACTCATTGAAAAAGACCCTGATGCTGGGAAAGATTGAAGGCAGAAGGAGAAGAGGGTGACAGAGGATGAGACGGTTGGATGGCATCACCAATTCAGATGACAGGAACTTGGGCAAACTCTGGGAGACAGTGAGGGACAGGGAAGCCTGGTGTGCTGCAGTCCGTGGGGTCATGCAGGACAAAACTTGGTGAATGAACAGCAGCAGCTGGAAGAGGCTGGCCCGGGCAGCTGCAGTGAGAAGACAGGCAGACGCCCTGCACAGGCGTGTGTGGAGGGCTGCTGGAGAGGTGGCCAGGCCCTGGGGCTGGACTGGCCTCCTTGGGATGCATCCCCTCCTCCACGATGGCCCTAGGGTTGTCCAAAGCCAGTGGAGAACAGTTTGAGGTGACTTGCAGCTTACACGAGTCAGTTTCAGCTCTCGGCCTGTCCCCGTCCTCCCTGGCATTCAGTGGCAGGGGTTCAGGTTTATAAATGTCATCAGTGCTTGGCTCCTGTGGTGGCAGGAAGCTCTAGCTTCTAAAACCCACTCCCAGTTGTCTCTCTCTTTGACTCTTTGTGGCCTGCGTGGCCTGCCTTACAGGTGTCTGTAGGGCACAGCTAAGACCTTCCTTGCAGAAACCTCCCCTTCCCCGCCAGCTCCCGGGTTTCTTGCCCCTGGCTGTGCATGACTGTCACCTAGAAGGAGTCCATAAAGCTGGCAGCTGTGCCGCCCCCCACTCCAGAGCAATGGCACATACAGCATCACTCCGTTTCTTGGCCCAGCCACGTCTCAGTAGTCCATGGTGCCCTGCATGCCCAAGGGCAGAATCCAAACCCAGGCTGACAGGGGTTCAGGTTTATAAATGTCATCAGTGCTTGGCTCCTGTGGTGGCAGGAAGCTCTAGCTTCTAAAACCCACTCCCAGTTGTCTCTCTCTTTGACTCTTTGTGGCCTGCGTGGCCTGCCTTACAGGTGTCTGTAGGGCACAGCTAAGACCTTCCTTGCAGAAACTTCCCCTTCCCCGCCAGCTCCCGGGTTTCTCGCCCCTGGCTGTGCATGACTGTCACCTAGGGGGAGTCCATAAAGCTGGCAGCTGTGCCACCCCCTACTCCAGAGCAATGGCACATACAGCATCACTCCGTTTCTTGGCCCAGGCATGTCTCAGTTGTCCATGGTGCCCTGCATGCCCAAGGGCAGAATCTAAACCCAGGCCAGAGGCTGCTTCTGGAGGGGTCCTGAGCAAAGGATTGAGATCCAGAGAGGGACTGACTCTCCAGCGCAGCCACAGCAGGAATACCAGTTTGAGGAGACAGGCAGCAGGTGACCAAGATCATCACAGAACTTTCCAAAAAGCAGAGAAGCTGTGGGTCAGATCAAGTTAAGACTGAGCTCCAAATCCAGCCTGCTTGAATCGGTGACAACCGTGGGCCGAGTTCTTTCTGGGGCCTCGTGGCTTCTGTCCTTGCCACAACACCGCCCTCTCTCCATGAGTTTGGGGCCAGAGAGGCTCTGTGTGAAAAAGGGAGCTCTGGGCTGGCAGAACGCCCTGGGGTGCCATGGTCTCATGGGCTCGTTCACGCCCAGGGAACCAGAGTTGTCAGCACAGGTCTGAACACTCAGAACTCCTTGAGTCTGGCTTGGAGGTTGCCAAACTCGAGCATTTACTGTACAAGCCATGAGACAAACTGTGCCCGCTGTTCCCTGGTGACTCAGGGCCTTTGGGAGTAACCAGCTACACTGTGTGGAGAGCTCCGCAGAGGCCCTGAGGGGTGCAGGGCTGGACGGCTCAGCGACCTTGTCCTAATGTGCCCCTTACTCCCCACTCTCTTGCCACAGACTTCCTCTTGACCCTCACACTCCAGACTTATTCCTGCCCTGGAGCTTTGACCCTTGCTTTCCTCTAGGTAGGCCTGGAAAATTCTCCCAGATCTTCCATGTTGCTTCTCACCCTTTAAGTCTCAGCTCGAGGTCACCTCCCCTGAGAAGCCCTCCCTGACCACCCTTCCCAGAGCTGACAGATCTGTGTCAGTCTCCTGTCCACTGAAATGCAAGACTGAAAGTGGCAACTGGGCAGACTTGTTCACAAGCTGGGCCACAGTGCCTACAACTGTGCCCAGGGCAGGGTTGGTTCTCTACAAGCATTGTTGTTCTTGATAAACAGAGGATGGCAGGTCCTCCCAAAGCGAAGCATGAATTTAGGAGAGTGGCTGGGGCTGACACGTTGGCACAGGACCCACTGTGGGAGGCTCCAGGGATGCCCTGCCCTTGCTCCCTCAGCATTCACTGTTTTATTCCATGCAACTGAGCAAGTGATGAGCACTCTCCTGGGGACCAGCTCTGGCAGCAGGAGCCTGCTCTGCCTGTGTGCAGGACAGGTGGGAAAGCCAGGAATTAAGGTCAGTCAGTGACAAGAGAAGTTGTGGATAGATTGCCCAACTCCCTTCCCTTAGATGGGCTGACGCCAGGTCTGCGCTGAGTCCCAGGTCCCAGCGGTTGGGCTGCTGCAGCAAACCTGTTCATTCACCTGCTCTGGGCAGGCTTCCTTCCCTTCCCTGTCTTGCCGTGCCACCCCACAGCGCCAGGAAGAACTATCTCAGTCTGCCCAGCAGCCTCTCAGTGATGAATCCACTGTCCGCAAAGGAGCTCCCTGCCGTTCTAATTATCTGATGTGAGCAACCAGCCCTGAGGGGGCTGGGAGTGAAGCTGGTGGTCCCCTTCAGCTCTGGGGAGTCTCAGGTTCCTGGGGAAAGAGGCTCCTCGGGTTCCCTGGCTCCTGCCCTACAGATAGCTAAACTGAACAGTGTGACAAAGTTGTTATCTGGAGTTTTGTGGCCACAGTGGGAATGAAGAGAGAAGGGCGAGTCAGGAAGTGAGATGCCTGGAGAAGCTAAGGCTGGGGATCAACTCCACCCAAGAGTGAGCTCTCTGTGGCCAGGACATAAGTGACAGCCCCTGGTGGGAGCAAAGAAAGTTTCACTACTCTTCCCTCCCAGAGATATTTCTAAGAGCTCTATTTTTCTTGCCAGTTGGCTAAGAAGCAAAAAAGGAACAATAGATTCAAGCTGAAATAATTTGCATTTATGATGAACACAAGGAATATCTACCTTGCATTTTCCTAAAAAAGAAAAATTAAACCCCGTTTTTAATTAACTGATAAACTATTAATCAAATTTTTGCAATGTTAGGTGACACATTATTCATTTAGATAGAATGACTGTGAACTTAAACTAATCAAATCTGATTTGCCCACATAGGCTTGATTGAAATACATTTTAACTAGCATATACAAAGAGAAAATCTTGGATTTCTTACCTAATCTTCAGAGTATACTGCTGAGTTAATAAGGGCAGTTTTTTTTTTTAAATGAGACCACCATTTCTTCATCTGCATATCAAAATCAAGAGGAACTTAATTGCAAAACACATATTCCTGAAATCTAATCATTACACTGCTTTAGGGTATTTTATTGAAGCATGTTAAATTATGGACAGAATATTAATGATGGAGCTAATCAAACCCAATTAGTCACTTCTAACAATAGTCACATAAATATACAAGTCAGGTACCAAAGTACTGTAGATATGGTGTAAAATTTTTTAAATATTAAATATATGGGATATTTATGAAATATTCATACAGAAGTTAAAGTCAAAAATTGCTGGGTAAGTCACTTTAAAGAAAACAAATTCAGAAGTGTCCTGCAATATTTGACTAGTTTCATAACTTTTCACATATTCTTCAGGTACATTTGAATCTAGGAGATTAGCGAGTCTATAATCAATCAATCAGCAAACTCTAATAAGATTTACCATATTCATGACCCAGGATTTCACTTTTGCATCCAGAGACTTTTTTTGATCTTTTGTTTTCTGACTTTTTCAAGGCCTGGTGGAAAGGTAAGTCTGGGGTCTCTGGCCCCTGGAAATCTGATGGAGATTGGATGGAGTTTTCTGGGTCTGGTGATTTGCTGTCCATGTGTCTCCCTTCCTACCCCAGGGAAAAAGCCAGGCCAAATAAGGTAGAGGGGTTACTTCATCCTCCTCCCTTAGATGACACTTCAGGAAAGAAGGCTGAAAGGTACCTGGGAGTCCCAGGCCCTGGGCTGTGAGGAGTCCTGGTGGGAAATTCCAGGCCTGGAAGCTGGACCAAAGCAAGTAGGCAGCAACAGACAGGGGAGTTTCCCCTGCAGAGCCCACCCCTTACTTTGTTTCAAACCAGGCACCTCTGACTGTGCAATCAGAGACTCCAGCATCCACATATGCCTGGATGGCAGCTTCATCACAGGGTAGCTCCCAAGCGTCCCCTTAATCGGGGGAAGTTGTCAGTCCTCACAACTCATTTTGCTGGCCATTCTCCTGTTCTGGTATTCTGTACAGACCTCCTCCTTTCTCTCTAGTCCTCCAGACACTGCACTTCTGCCATGCATGCCAGAACCTCAGCTCTGGGGAGAGAGTGAGCCTGTAACAGCAGGCCCAGTTCTGACCAAACATTCCAGCTGGTGCACCATAGGAAATGGGAGACATTGTCCCTCCCATCCGTCCATTCATCCTATAAACATTCATGAGGTATGAATATGTCCCAGGCCTCATGCTGGACCCTTTCTAAGCTTGGGGAGCACAGAAATGAAGCAGAAATTATGTTGCTTTTTCCTGTACGTCATGCATGCTTCTGCTTCAGATAGCAGCACTTCCAGATTCCTTTGAAGAGCTTCTCTACCCCCACTTACAGTCTCTAAGGTTTGAGACTGCAGGCATGTGACCCAGGCCTGCCAACAGTGATCTCCATCCTCTAGTCCCTGTGACTGACTCATAGACAGAACATGGTCAAGGTGTAATCCTGGGGTTTTGCCAGAAACATAAGGGAAGAGAAGCGTTTTTCTGCTGAAGTGACCTGGGACCCCTCTGGCAGGGGCCAGAGCTGGGAGAGAGCCTATCTGACACTGAAGCCAGCACAGAGGAGAGAACAAGTCCTTAGGACATCGGATGAGCTCAAGAATCCAGCAAGGTTTGGGACTATACCTGAGACAACAGAGCTCCCTGTTTTTTTCTCTCCCTTTAGCCAGTTTGAGTTGTGTTTTCTATCACTTGCAACCAAAAGGTTCATGCTAATAGAGGAGAGAAATGGAAGCCGTACAACCTGAACTCTGAGACAATACGAGGTAGGGGCAGAGTCAAGTGGAGGACCCAGCCTTTCAGCTTCTGCAGCTTGGACAACATGAGACGAGAGCTGGAGAGGAACCTGGATGCGGCTCTTGAAGGACTGGCAGGGCTACGTCCTCACCCTGGGTGCCTCAGACATCAGTGAGGGATGGCAGGTGGATCCTGCAGAGAGTGTGCTGTGGTCACGCTGAGCACCATCCTGAGGTCCGTGGTCCAGAATGTGGCTTGATGTGTGGTCACAGATGCACAGAGCTGGTATACTCTAGCAAATCTACGTGCAAGACTAGTACCAAAGATGCAAGCTCTTTCTGGGAAGAATTCCCTTCTTGTCCAGCATTCCTGGCTTTCCAAGGTCCATCCCCAGTGTTCCCAGGCATCTTGAGTTCCTCTGCTCCAGCCACAGTCCTCGGGTGGCTGGCTAGTCCCCCATAAACTTTCATGTCCTCTGCAATGCCACATCTCATCATTTCTTTTTGCATGGCCCAGCTCCATTGCCACTGAGGCTTCCCACATAGCTCAGTTGATAGAGAATCCACCTGCAATGCAGGAGACCCCAGTTTGACTCCTGAGTTGGGAAGATCTGTTGGAGAAGGGATAGGCTACCCACTCCAGTATTCTTGGGCTTCCCCTGTGGCTCAGCTGGTAAAGAATCTGCCTGCAATGCAGAAGAACTAGGTTCGATCCCTGTGTTGGGAAGATCCTTTGGAGAAGGTAAAGGCTACCCACCCCAGTATTCTGGCCTGGAGAATTCCATGGACTGTATAGTCCATGCAGTCCCAGAGTTGGACACAACTGAGCGACTTTCACTTTTCACTTTCAGCTCCATTGCCACTTCCTTTCCCTATTTTGAAGGCCTAGAGGCTGGACTTGTAGACCTCTCGTGAGGTCCTTAGCTTTCTGTGCCCTGAAGTGGAAAGAGGAAATCAAGGCGCAGAGGCTGCATCCACGTTCGAGTGGAGGCGGCAACAGAGACAGAGGCCTAGACTGCAGGTGCAGAGTTAACAAAACGGTTAAAGCTGAACGCCTCAGCCAGACGCGAATGGGGGAATCTGACGCAAGGCCCTGGGACAGTTCAAAGGATGTGGAAGTGGTGTTCAGGCCATGCCCTTCTAGTCACCAGGGAGAAGGTGATGTCCTTGACCTGGCTTGGGTCTGTGATCCAGGTTCCCTATTATACCATGAGCCCCCAAGGGCAGGCAAGGAGCTGGCATTCCTTTCAACCCCATGGCACCATTAGGATAGGTTGATTGAGGGGACAACTCCAGGCTCCCTGGGCTCCGGGACACCAACCTCTGGTTCTCAGAGAAGACTCTGGTTGAGATTCAGCTTTGGATCAGCATGTGGTTGACATTCTTGGGCTGTTGGTACAATTTCAATCAAGCTAAGCTGGACTTTTGTAAGGCATCACAGTGCTTTTGAATAATTTAAAAAATCAGATAATAATGCAAAATGATAAATACCAGTTAGCACTTTTGTCCTTTCTGCCTCAGACTTGTTTTTTAAAAACCAAAAAGTAGCAGACAATATAAAGTAATAAATCGATTGCCTACTGATAGGCATGTAGTTGATTTCCAGTTAGTGAAGGTCCTATGTGTCTGGATAGGCAGTGCACCTTCAGCTTTGCTCTTTGTTACTCCCTGTACATTCCTACCATAAGGAGAGAGTTTTCCAACACCCTGTCTAATGTGCTGTGCTGTGCTTAGTCGCTCAGTCGTGTCCAATTCTTTGCAATCCCATCCATGGGGATTCTCCAGGCAAGAATACTGGAGTGGGTTGCCACCCTATCCAATACTGGGACTTAAATTTTCTTCTTATATGTGTTTGTGATTGATTAATTTGTATCTCCTTAGTTGCTGGATGTCCCACGTGCCTTTTTTTGTCATTTAAAATTCAACCTACAATCACATTGTTCCATCATTATCACATCACTCCTTTCTCTCGTGATTGGGCTCCTGTAAGAGCCCATAGCTGCTGTGGGTTTCAGGTAAGCACCTTAGCTTTCATACCCTTATCTGTGAAATGGACATAATAATGGCTAACCCATGAGGTTTAAACAATGCAGACCAACCAGCTCTCCAACCAGTTCTTCCAGTCTTGTAAGGTCAGAAGCTGGTGGGTAGACCCCACTCTGTCTTCCTCCTGCAAGCAATCAGGTCTAGAATGACGCTTTCATTTTTGTCAAGAAGAACAGAGCCTGCACTGATGAGACCTAGATGCAATTTCAAGTCAAGCAGAATTTCTCCTGAAGCTGAGATGGCACCCCATTTTCCCAAGGAAGGCTCACTTCTCCTTGTCAAGAGACTGAGGGGGAGAAGGTGGTGGAGGTGGGGGAAGTAAGTGCCATCTTTAGAGCCGCATTTGGTGGGGCCGGGGAGCCCACATTGTGGCAAAGCTGGTGCTGATGCTAGAGCATCACCTCCCACCTTCCTCTTGGCAGGCCTCCATCCACTCACAGGGCAGCCCCGGCATCCGGCCTCTCCCACCTGAGGTCCTTGGCAGACCGAGGAAGGAGGGGCGAGGCCCAGGGGCAGGTCAGGCTGAGAGCAAGGAAAGGAAGCATCTGTGTGGGGGGACACAGCTGACAGCTGATTTGTTTCTGCCCTAGGCTCCCTGACTTCCCAGCCTTATCTCTGCTTTGCAAGGCCTCCAAGGCCCCAAAGCAGAACAACTCTGCTTTGCAAGGCCCCCAAGACCCCAAAGCAGAGCAACTCTGCTTCACTCAAGACAGAAGAGAACCATCTGGGTGACTGCCTGAATTTTCCTAGAGGCTTTGGCCTCTGAGGATTTCCCTGGGCATAGCCTTCAAGGCATCATCAAGTTACCTGAAAAACAGTATCAAATCACCTTAAAAGGCACCTATTTTAAAGCTTAAAGTCAATAGGTTTTGGCAAATATATATACCTGTCTAACCAGACTTACAGTCTCTAAAAATGCATAATTTCCATGGGTTTTAAAACCTGTTAGTTGAAAATATAAAAGTCCGACGTTTTCCAATCAGTGAGCAAGAATACTGACCCACATCACGAAGACTAGCGTTTGCTGGCCAGACTTTAACAGAAACCTTTGCAAGGTTGGTGATGGGACTGGAAAGTGAGCACGTAATTTAGTGATGCCTAGTCTCCATTGGGATCCACAGAACTTTCTGAAGTGCCTTTTTAGTTATCAAAACCATTAAACCAAGCATCAAGATAAACTCAGAATCAGGCTTCCAAATTGCTGCATCACAAAGTGTTAATCAAGATATTAAAAAATAAATGAAGAACGTTTAATCACGTTGCCACTTACTAAGAATATCATAATTAATATTTGGGTGAGAGCAAAAAGATTGTGTTGTTAATAAATAAGTTATTTAAAATACTGTTTATTTTATCTCTATTTTATCCTTTAAAAATGTGTATTCTGTGTATGTTTCATTACAAACATTGAAATAATACCGCAGTATACAGCAGAAACTGATACAAGGATTTGGGTGCAGATTGTTTATTTGGGAGGTGATTTGGGGAAGCAGGAGGGAGGGGAAGGGTTAGGGAGACCGAGAGGGGAGCATAGGTAACGGCTTCCCTCGCCCCTCAGAGGCCATCTGAGGTGTCAGACTGTCCCATCAAGGGATGGAGAAGCTGGGAGACTTACCTTTTTCCTTCATTGGGTGAAAGTCGCCCTTGGGATGTTAACTCCCTGTCATTTTCAAGCTGCCCTGTGAGTTGGCCAAGGAAACTTCCTTGATGCAGGAAAAGCATCAAAAACCCTTAGCCTAAAAAACAGAGAGGATCCAGTGCTGGTGGGGAGGCAGTTGCTTGTGTGGGAATGCCCACCACAGCTGTAGGTGAGTCAGAGATGGGCTGAGAAGATAGGGGTGGCCTTCAACAGCACTTGCATAAAGGTCTGTGCTTGCAAATTTTTCACTGAAATGAGTGTATAACCTAAAATTGAGTGGAGACCACTAACCTTGAATGATTCATAGAGTGGTCAAAAGCTAAATGGTGACTAAGAATAACTGAATTATAACCAAACTCAACCCTTGTTAACAATGAAAGCACCCCTGCCCCTCCTGGCCACTGACCACCCCTTCCCCTGGCACTCAGCCCAGATTATTTTATGGGTGAACAAGGACGAGGTGGCCTTCCCTGGTGGCTCAGTGGCAAACATTCTGCCTGCAATGCAGGAGCTGCAGGAGACGTGAGTTCAATCCCTGGGTCAGGAAGATCCCCTAGAGGAAGGCATGGCAACCCACTCCAATATTCTTTCTTGGAGAATCCCATGAACAGAGGAGCCTGGCGGGCTATAGACCATAGGGTCGCAAAGAGTCAGATATGACTGAAGCAACTTAACACACACACAAGGACTAGTTAATGCTATTTCAACTGTCTCAGAGCAGAGAGAAAGACCTACTATGTCCCTAAATGGAATAACTTGCTACCGAAATTATGTCCACCACTGTTGGATTCATTTACATATTTAGTGTAACTCCAATCAAAGCAAAAGAAAACTCATTCTGTCAAATTTTTATGCTTTTCTTCTAAAAACTTCTAAAGAAGGCACCCCTCAATGCCTCTCAATTCTATTTGTTTTAATCAACTTAATTGGGTCAAGTATAATTTCCATGCAAACCACTGCACCCATTTGAAGTGTGCACTTTGATGGGTTTGGGAAATGTATGGACCCTTGAAAGCATTACTACGATTGAGATACAGAATATTTCCATTATCCACAAAAATTTCCTTATGACCCTGTGCAGTCACTCCATCCCTCTGTCCCTGGCCCCCAGCCACCCCTAATCTATTAATACTTTCTGTTACCAAAGATTAGCTTGCATTTTCTAGATTTTATACAGTGGAATTAGGCAGTATGCATTCCTTTGCATCTGGTATCTTTCACTCAGCAAAATTCCTTTGATACTTATCCACATGGTTTGTTCATATTTATTACCAAGTAGTTTTCTGTTGTGTGAATATACCACATTTGGTTCATCAGTCCACCTGTTTTGTCATTTATGTTGTTTCCAATTGTTTATAATTTTGTATAAACAATGACTATTTGTGTATAAGTCTTTGTGGGGACATCCATCAGTTTTTCTATCACTGCTGTAACAAGTTACCACAAATTTAATGCTTAAACCCATACCAATGTTCTGTAGTTGAGAAGTCTGGATACAGCATGGTTCAACTGGATCTTCTACTTGGAGTTTAATAAACTGGAAATCAAGAGTCCCTTTCCAAGTTCATTCATTTCCTTGTTGGCCTAATTGATTTCCGGTAGCTGTAGGACATAGGTCCTCATTTCCTTTCTAGCTCCCAGCCTGGGACAGTCTTGCTCTTAGAGATTGCCCTCTTGACCTCGCAGATGTCTGCCTGTATCTCAGAGCATCAGAAGCATTGTAAAATCTTTCTTCTGCTCAGAATATCTTTGCCTTCTTTCCTGCATCACCTTTTTTATAACCAGCTGGAAAAATTTCTCTGCTTTTAAGTGCTCATGAGATTATATTTGGCCCATCTGTGTACTTCAGGATAGTCTCCCCTTAATTATATCTGTAAAGCCCTTTTACCCTATTCACAAGTTCTAGAGATCTTTGAAAGCCATTCTGCCTACCATAAGACATATGTTTTAATTTCTCTTGGGCAGATACCAGAAGTGGAATGGCTGGGTTGCGTGGTAGGTGGATGTTTAGCTCTACCTACCACCCCCGCCAAAAAAAGTCTAACACTTTTTAAGTGGTTTTACCATTTTATATTCCAACCAGCAGTATATGAAAGTTCTACTAGTTCCACACCCTTGTCAACACTTCGTATTGTCAATCTTTTTATTTTAGCCATTTTTGATGAATATGTAGTGGTATCTTATTTTAGCTTCATTTGCATTTCCCTAATGATAAATGAAAGTGCAAGTAGCTCAGTTGTGTCTGACTCTTCATGACTCCATGGACTATACAGCCCATGGAATTCTCCAGGATATAATACTGGAGTGGGTAGCCATTCCCTTCTCCAGGGGATCTTCCCAACCCAGGGATCGAACCCAGGTCTCCTGCACTGCAGGCAGATTCTTTATCAGCTGAGCCACAAGGGGTTTTTCCAGTGGTCATGTACAGATGTGAGAGTTGGACTGTGAAGAAAGCTGAGCACCGAAAAATTGATGCTTTTGAACTGTAGTGTTGGAGAAGACTCTTGAGAGTCCTTTGGACTGCAAGGAGATCCAACCAGTCCGTTCTGAAGGAGATCAGCCTTGGGATTTCTTTGGAAGGAATGATGCTGAAGCTGAAACTCCAGTACTTTGGCCACCTCATGCGAAGAGTTGACTCATTGGAAAAGACTGTGATGCTGGGAGGGATTGGGGGCAGGAGGAAAAGGGGACGACCGAGGATGAGATGGCTAGATGGCATCATGGACTCGATGGACGTGAGTCTGAGTGAACTCCAGGAGTTGGTGATGGACAGGGAGGCCTGGCGTGTTGCGATTCATGGGGTCGCAAAGAGTTGGACACGACTAAACGACTGAACTGAATTGAACTGAATGATAAATGATGTTAAGCATCTTCTCATGTTTTCATTGGTCATTTGTATATTTTCTTTCATAAACTTCAAATATTTAGCTCTTTTGTTGTTTTTTTTTTTCAATCCTCCTATGGTTGATTGCAAGGATTCTTTATACATTCCAGGTTTAAGTACTTTGTGAGATATATGTATTATGAATATTTTCTCCCAGTGTGTGACTTACTTTTTCAAGAGCCAAATTTTTTTATTATGATAAGGTAAAGAGTATTTTTTTTCTTTTGTGGCTCATACATTTTGTATTCTAAGAAATCTTTGCCTACTCTAAGATTTTCTCTTTATGTTTTCTTCTAGAATTTTTATTGTTTACAATTTATAGTTAGTCTGCTGATCCATTTTAAGTTAATTTTGTGTATGATGTGAGTCAATGAACAGTGTGCTTTTTTCTTATGGATGCCCAGTAGTTCAATTTGTTGAAAACTTTTTTTCCTTATTGAATTGTCTAGTAATTATTGTCAAAAGCAATGGAAGATATATATATATATGTCTTTCCCTACACTCTCGATTCTGATCCATTTTTCATCCTTTTGCCAATACCTCCCTGTTCTGACTGTTGCAGATGGAGGACTTGAAATCAGGTAGGGTAAATTCTTCAACTTTGTTTCAGGTTATTTATATAGAATTGCTTGTCAATTTCTATACAAAGTCCTGTTGGAATTTTCATTGGAATTGCTTTGAATCTATGGATATGTTTGGGAGAATTGATGTTTTAACAGTATTGAAACATTGAGTGCAGATGTGGTATATTTGTAGTTCTGTAGTTTTCAGTATAGAAGACTTGACTATCTTTTGTTATTTTTACTCCAAAGGTATATTTTGTTTATAGATGCCATTTTAAATGTTATTTTTAAATTTTCATTTTTAATTGTTTGCTTCTAGAATCTCAAAATATGATTGATTTTTATGTTATCTTTGTATCTTTTCTGAATGTTGAGCTTTAAGCCAACTTTTTCACTCTCCTCTTTCACTTTCATCAAGAGGCTTTTGAGTTCCTCTTCACTTTCTGCCATAACGATAGTGTCATTTTCATATCTGAGGTTATTGATATTTCTCCCAGCAGTCTTGATTCCAGCTTGTGCTTCCTCCAGCCCAGCGTTTCTCATGATGTACTCCGCATATAAGTTAAATAAGCGGGGTGACAATACACAGCCTTGGCTTACTCTTCTTCCTATTTGGAACCAGTCTGTTGTTCTGTGTCCAGTTCTAACTGTTGCTTCTTGACCTGCATACAGGTTTCTCAAGAGGCAGGTTAGGTGGTCTGGTATTCCCATCTTTTTCAGAATTTTCCACAGTTTATTGTGATCCACACAGTCAAAGGCTTTGGCTTAGTCAATAAAGCAGAAATAAATGTTTTTCTGGAACTCTCTTGCTTTTTCCATGATCCAATCGATGTTGGCAATTTGATCTCTGGTTCCTCTGCCTTTTCTAAAACCAGCTTGAACATCTGGAAGTTCACGGTTCACGTATTGCTGAAGC
>SJYT01028202.1:300788-349578 GCA_006410635.1 Cephalophus harveyi
TATTTGTATACTTTATTTTACATCGTATTTTATTTTAATTGTATTTCATTTTACTCTTTTAAAATCTATTTATCATCTTATTGCAATGGTAAGAACTATTAATACCAGTAAATTACTGACTAAAAGTAGCAGGAGCCAGCATTCTTACCTTGTCCCCAATCTTGGGAGAAAGCATTTGCTATTTTACAATTAAGGATGATTTTAACTGTAGACTTTTTGCAGGTGTCTTTGATCAAATTGAGAAAGTCCTCCATTATTCCTAGTTTGCTGAAAATTTAAAAAAAATCACAAACAGATGTTAAATTTTGCTAAATGATTTTTCTATATTTATTGAAATGATTATTAGGTTTTTCTGCTTTTTTCTGTTAATATCATGAATTACACCGAGTGACATTTGTATGCTAAATATCTTTGTCAGATTTTGGCTTTAGATTCTGCTGATTTTTTTTTTTCTATATTTTCAAAAAGGGTTTGTGTATGATTGTTGCTATTTCTTCCTTGAGAGTGTGACAGAATCCACCAGTGAAGACTTTTGGGCTTAGAGTTTGCCCTGTTGAGAGGTTTTAATTACTGATTCAATTTCATTAATAGATATGTAAGACTATTAAGATTTTCTCACATCTTATTAATTTTGGCAGGTTGTATTTCTCAAGAAACTTGTCCATTTCTCTCTTTTTATCTTGATTAGTCTAGGCAGAAGTTTATCAGTTTTGCTGATCTTTAAAAAAAACAAACACTTGTGGAGCAGAGGTGAGTCCAGCTCATAGCCCAGTCTAGCTGGCCCTGACACTTAAAGCAGAGCCATCTAACAGAGCCTCATCCACCATCTCACAGACACAATAGGTGTTTGTTTCAAGTAACTGAGTTTTGGAGGTGATTTCTTAAGCACTTATAGCTGACTGATACTGTTTATGGTCTACCAGTTTCCTATTGAAGAACAATGAGCACAGTGAACCCTGCTAAGCAAAGCTAGGCTCATTTAATAAAAAGCATTTATTTAAGATTTATTTCTAAAAGAACCTCAGTGTCAAAGGGTTTGACATTTAAAATTTTAAAAAAATATTCCTAAACCTTGGGCTTCTCTGGTGGCTCAGATGGTAAAGAATCCGCCTGCAAATGCAGGAGACCTGGGTTTGATCCCTGGAGAAGGGAATGGCAGTCCACTCCAGTGTTCTTGCCTGGAGAATTCCATGGACAGAGGAGCCTGGCGGGCTACAGTCTATGGTGTCACAAGGAGCTGGACACAATCGAGCGACTAATACACACACATTCCTAACCTTTGCTCACTAAAGCTATGCTGATTCACGTTCCCAACCAGTATGAGCATGTACTCTTCCTCATGCTTTCCAAAACTAGAGGTTAAAAAATTTCATTTTCATCTATTTAGTAAGTGAAATATAATATCTATCTAATTTTGTATTTCCCTGAGCATTAGGGAGGTTTAATAATTTTTCATATATGTATTGGCTATTTATATTTCTTCTCCTTTGATTTGCCCCTTCATATTTTTTCTTCTCCTTTTAATTGCCCCTTATGTTCTCTGCTTGGTTTTGTTCATTTTTGTTTTTTCCTGGTTATTTGTAGGAGATTTTTATATATCCTGCGTGTTAATTTTTAATCTGTTAAAAATACTGCAAATATTTTAATTCTGAAGCTTCTTTTTAAACTTTGTAGTGTCTTTCATGAGAGAAGCTTAAGGCAAAGTCAAATCAGTTTTTTTCATTATGTCTAGTAGATTTGCCTAAGAATGCTTTTCTTATTTAGAAAGTGTTAAATTTTTAAATCATATTTTCTTCTATTGTGTTTATAATACTTCTTGTTGTTTTGAATCTTCAAATCATCTTACATTAGTTTTGGGTTATTATTTTGTGTTAAGTATAAGATTCTTTTTCAAATAAATAGGTAATTATTCCACAGGGTTTATCAAATATTCCATTATTATTTCCTCTTCAATTTGAATGCCAAATTAAAATTAAATTTTACTTAAGAGTTGTTTCTAGAATTTCTGTCCTATTCCACTGATCTCTCACAGTCTTATGTCAATACCATGTTACTTGACTGTGATGTCTTAAACTATATTTTGGTATTTGCAGGAAAAGTACTCCCAATTGCTCTTTACACAAATTTTTTATTCTTGGCATTTACACTTCTAGATGAACTTGAGAATATTAACAAGTTCATAACAAAATCTATGTGGATTTTGTTTGGGGTTGCATAAAATACATAGATTAACTTGTAGAGAATCATAGCCCGACAGCATTGAGTTATTGCATATGATTTATATCTTGATTTTTAGAAATCCTTATTTTAATAATCTTCAGAAAAAAATTATTTGGTTTCCTCCATGTAGGTTTTGCACAGTTCTTGTTAGGCTTACTTTGTTGTTGTGAAATGACTATTGATATGAATTTTTTCCTTGATACATTAGATTAATATCATTTATCATGTGCTTCTATATTTTTTAAAGAATATTTCTGTGTACATGGATACTATATATACAATATATACTATATTGCTTGTTTAGTTTTCTGTCTTCACTAGGTTGATCTCATTTATGGCAGGAACCATATTTTGATGACTTTGTTTGTTACTTGTGTGTAGCATCTGGCACATTTTAGTATCGCAAAACACCTTTGTAAAATGAATGAATGAAATAAAAGGATATTGAAAGATCTATATAGACAAGATAAGTATCTCTTACCTGAAGTGTACGGAATTACAGGTTTCCTTAAATTCTTTCTGCTTTGCTGTATTGCCTGATTTTTCTCTTGTGATCATGTATTATCTTGTACTTGAAAAAAGAAAGAAGATAATTTTCACTTGGAAACCACAATGAAAGAGCATCGTAAGCTGCACATTGTTTACTACTTGTAAATTTTAGAAAGAGAGAAAAAATACGTGGATTCTAAAAATGTCTAAAGAGACAGGTTGTTCGCCTCTCTGGATGAAGTTATTCCAATTTTAGAGGTTTGGCTTTACCATCTGTAAAATGGAATTCCTCTGCCTTGCTTCTACCTCTTATTGATCAGCCAAAGCTGTGCTTGTGCTGAGCTCCAGGCCGGCATCATCAGGAGGAATTAGAGGGAAGCCAGAGAAAGTAATTCTTCAGTCCCTGAGGTTGTTTTTACATTATGATGATATATGGTATATGTTGTTACAATGCCCAGGGTACATTTACAGATAGGGCAGCCCTTAGGGCTGGGAGGCCCACCAGGTCAATAATATATGCAGCTGGCAAAAGAGAACATTGACCTCACTTCCTCTGGAGAATAGATGGCTATAACCCTGGAGTCCTAGTTTGCATGTAAATAATGAGCAATGGTACTGCTTGGCCACTTGTATCACTGAGGAAAAAGTGAAACAAGAATGAGAAAGACAAATTAGAAAAATATGAGGGCACCATTTATAGATTAGAGCAAGGAAGTATAATTCATCAGGTGAAATTTGCTTTCTCTAGAAAAGACAGGGATGATATGTTTCTGTATAGTTGAAGTTAGAAATTTCTTTCTTGGTATGATTGTTATGAAGTGGCAAAAAAGAAATAATCAGTTTCTCAAGAGGAAGACTGATGTATCAGTTATAGCATTTGGTGATGGAGCCCATTAAACCCCAAGGCAGTGCTGAGCAGTTGCCCCGCAAATGATTCGACTACACTGGTAACAACCTGGGAAGGAGGCTGAGGGTGTGTGATTTGGGGGAAGTCATGCTCTCTTTCTAAGCCTGGTTACAAGCAGTAGCCTAAGGCCTGCTTAATCTTAAAGCAGCTCCTGACTTGCTATTTTAAAGCAAAGGTCATTTTCTTGAGAGCAGACAGCTCTTGTTCTATATGCACTGTATCTCCTCCACTAGGACTTGGCACAGGGTTAGATCAGTACGGTGCACTCCACTGAGTCTCTCTCCACCTCTCACCCCTCAAAAAAATTTTAAAGCAATTTTTTAGAGCAATTTTAGGTTTACAGCTAAATTGAAGAGAAGGTGCAGAGATTTCCCATAATCCCTTGCCTCTACATATGCATAGCCTCCTCCATTATCAACATCCCCCGCCCAGAGTGGTGCATTAGTTACAACTGATAACCTACAGTGACATATCATAATCACCATAGTACACATTACAGTTCACTCTTGGTGTTGTAATACGTTATATGGGTACAAGGACATGTATCCATTATTATGGTATCATACAGAGTATTTTCACTGCCCATAAAAGCGGTGAGCTCAGCCAGTCTATCCCTCACCCTGTCCCTCAAAACTCCTGGCAACCACTGCTTTTTTTACTGTTTCCATAATTTTGCCTTTTCTAGATTGTCATGTAGTAGGAAAATACATCATGTAGCCTTTTCAAACTGTGTTTTTTATGTAGTCACATGCATTTAAGTTTTCTCCATGTCTTTTCATGGCTTGATAGCTTAATTCTTTTTAGTGTTGAATAATATTCCATTGTCTGGATCTAACACTATTTATTTATCCATCTATCTGCTGAAGGACATCTTGGTTGCTTCCAAGTTTTGGCAATTATGAATGAAGCTGCTATGAACATCTATGTGCAGGTTTCTGTGTAGACATAAGTTTTCAACTCCTTTGTTTACCCAAATATCAGGAAACATGACTGCTGGATTATACGGTTAGTGTATGTTTAGGTTGGTAAGAAACTGCCAGACTGTCTTCCAGAGTGGCTGTACCATTTTGCTTTCCCATCAGCACTGCATGAGAATTCCTCTTGCTCCACATCCTTACCAGCATTTGGAGTTGTCAGTGTTCTGGATTTTGGCCATTTTAATAGGTGTGTAGCGGTATTTCATTGTTGTTTTACCTTCCACTTTTTATTATGGTAAGAGTAGATGAAATAGTATAACACCCCCTCTGCATGCCCTTCCCCCAGTTTCAACTATTATCAACTCATGGTCATATTTGCTTCTTTTTACATGCCTGTGGACTGGGGAGCAAGGAGCCCTGGGGAGAAATACATCCTTGTGCAAGATTTCAGAACACAGAGAGCCAGTGTCCTGGCTCATGTCCTTGAGTCCATGGACTCAATAAGTCCATGACATTGTCAAGGCCAGAGAAAGAGGGGACACCAGAGTGCAGAAGGAAAACCTTGTGAGCTTACAAGGGCCATCTTCAAATTTTGTTGAGGCAATTAAGGAACAAAGGAAACAGATTTCAAAAGCTCGGGAACTCTTGGAAAACAAATTTGGGGTCAGCTTGACAAAGAATGTTGAGAGTGTTAGACAGTAATATAGAAGGATATTCACTAAGCTGTGATAGCTCTGAGGTGGTGAAGGCTGGGACCAGCACTGGATGCTGTGGTCCAGTGACATTTCCATCTTATCTGCAATGTTTTAATTATTTATGTCAAAGGGAAATACATTCATGTTTTGCCTCCATTTAGAGCAAAAAGTTTTAAAGGGAAGCATTTCCCACAGGGACGGCTGCCTTCAAATGGAAGTTTCCCATCACTGGAGATATGTCCAACTGAGATTTCTGGACAAGATTACCCAAGCCAGGCCATGGAAGAACCAGCAAGGAGCTTGCTGAAATATAGAGATCGTGGCTCAGCAGGTCTGAAGCAAGGTCCAGGAGATTTTTTTTAAGTTCTACGAAATTTGAGCCTTCACTAGATACTGTATATTCAGGAAGTATTAATGTCCAACAGATGTATGAAAAGATGTTCAGCATCACTAATCATCAAGGAAATGCAAAACAATGCCATGAAATATCATCTTACACTTGTTAGAATGGCTATCATCAAAAAACAAGAGATAACAAGTGTTGGCAAGGATGTGGCGAAATTGGAATCCTTGTAGACTTGGTAGAAATGTACACTGGGGCAACCATTATAGAAGCTTCCTCAAAAAATTAAACAGAACTACCATATGATCCAGCAATCTCACTTCTGGATATTTACACAAAAGAATTGAAAATTGGAAATTCAAAGAAATACCTGCACTCCCATGTTCGTGCAGCATTTTTCACAATAGCCAACATGTGTAAGCAACCTAAGTGTCCAGTGATGGCTGAAGGGAAAAACGAAGATATGGTACAAACACACAATGAAATACTTAGCTTTGGAAGGAAATCCTGCCACACGTAACAGCTGGATGAACACTGAAGACATTATACTAAGTGAAGCAAACCAGTCACAGAAGTACAAGTACTGTATGATTCCACTTACGTGAGGAATCTGAGGAACTAGCTGAACACATATAGAGTAGAATGGTGGTTACCAGGAGCTCGGAGGAAGAGCAAATGTGGAGTAGCTATTTCAGTTCAGTTCAGTCGCTCAGTCGTGTCCGACTCTTTGCGACCCCATGAATCGCAGCACGCCAGACCTCCCTGTTCATCACCATCTCCCGGAGTTCACTCAGACTCACATCCAACGAGTCCGTGATGCCATCCAGCCATCTCATCCTCGGTCGTCCCCTTCTCCTCCTGCCCCCAATCCCTCCCAGCATCAGAGTATCTGGGTCGTGAAGATCTTTTTTGTACAGTTCTTCCATGTATTCTTGCCACCTCTTCTTAATATTTAGCAGTTATTTAGCAGACATAAAATTTCAATTAAGCAAATGATTAAGTTTCAGGGATCTGCACAACATTGTACTTATAGTTAACACTACTGTACTGTGTGCTTAAAAGTCAGTTAAGGGGCTTGAGCTCAAGTTAAATGTTCTTATGACAATTTTTTCCTTTTTGGCCGCAACTGCACAGCATGCAGAACTTCTCTGACCAGGGATATGGAACCCATGGCCCCTGTGGTGGAAGGGTGGAGTGTTAACCACTGGACCATCAGAGAAGTCCCCTTTTCCCAGTTATTGTCTGATCCTCCACGGGACAGGAACTATAACAATACCCAGGCTTGGGCCATGTTCCTACCCCAGTTGGAAGCAGGAGCTGTGAGATGCATTAACAAGAAAAGGTTCTGGGGATAGATTTCCAGACAAACGAATTTGATTCATGCCATCACCTGGGCTTGATTACAGAACTTCCACAGAACTGGGGAAACAAAGACTCTTGGAAAACCTTGTGCCCACTGGGACCCAGGAGAAAGGAGCAGTGATCCCACAAGATACTGAGCCAGATTTTCCTGTAAGTGTTCTGGAGTCTCCAGCAGAGGTGTGGGTTGACACTGACCTGCTGTGGGATCAGGGGCACTGGCAGCAGCAGTTTTGGGACACTGGCATGCTGGCAAAAGTCCTCTTGGAGGCGGTGATCTTTATCCCCCCATAGTGCCAAACAGCGAGTTGTAATTTTGGAGTCCTTGCAGGAGAAAATGAGCGCACATCCTTTACTCCACCAGACAAGACCTTCTAGAACTAACACCCCCAAAAGATGTCCTTTTCATTATAGGGGACTGGAATGCAAAAGTAGGAAGTCAAGAGATGGAGTTACCTGGAGTAACAGGCAAATTTGGCCTTGGAGTACAGAATGAAGCAGGGCAAAGGGTAACATAGTTTTGCCAAGAGAACGCACTAGTCATAGCAAACACCCTCTTCCTACAACACAAGAGAAGACTCTACACATGGACATCACCAGATGATCAATACTGAAATCAGATTGATCATATTCTTTGCAGCCAAAGATGGAGAAGCTCTATACAGCCGGCAAAAACAAAACCAGAATCTGACTGTGGCTCAGATCATAAACTCCTTATTGCCAAATTCAGACATATATTGAAGAAAGTAAGGAAAACCACTAGACCATTCAGGTATGACCTAAATCAAATCCCTTATGATTATATAATGGAAGTGACAAATAGATACAAAGGATTAGATCTGATAGAGTACCTGAAGAGCTATGGACGGAGGTTAGTGACATTGTACAGGAGGCAGTGATCAAGACCATCCCCAAGAAAAAGAAATGCAAAGAGGCAAAATGGTTGTCTGAGGAGGCCTTACAAATAGCTGAGAAAAGAAAAGACACAAAAGGCAAAGAAGAAAATGAAAGACATACCTATTTGAATGTAAAGTTCCAAAGAATAGCAAAGAGAGATAAGAAAGCCTTCCTCAGTGATCAATGCAAAGAAATAGAGAAAACAACAGAATGGAAAAGACTAGAGATCTCTTCAAGAAAATCAGAGGTACCAAGGGAACAATTCATGCAAAGATGGGCTCAATAAAGGATAGAAATGGTATGGACCTAACAGAAGCAGAAGATATTAAGAAGAGGTGGCAAGAATACACAGAACTGTACAAAAAAGATCTTCATGACCCAGATAATCATGATGGTGTGATCACTCACCTACAGCCAGACATCCTGGAATGTGAAGTCAAGTGGGCCTTAGGAAGCATCACTACGAACAAAGCTAGTGGAGGTGATGGAATTCCAGTTGAGCTATTTCAAATCCTAAAAGATGATGCTGTGAAAGTGCTGCACTCAATATGCCAGCAAATTTGGAAACCTCTCAGTGGCCACAGGACTGGAAAAGGTCAGTTTTCATTCCAATCCCAAAGAAAGGCAGTGCCAAAAAATATTCAAACTACCGCACAATTGCACTCATCTCACATGCTAGTAAAGTCATGCTCAAAATTCTCCAAGCCAGGCTTCAACAGTACGTGAACCGTGAACTTCCAGATGTTCAAGCTGGTTTTAGAAAAGGCAGAGGAAGCAGAGATCAAATTGTCAACATCTGTTGGATCATCAAAAGAGCAAGAGAGTTCCAGAAAAACATTTATTTCTGCTTTATTGACTATGTCAAAGCCTTTGACTATGTGGATCACAGCAGACAGTGGAAAATTCTGAAAGAGATGGGAATACCAGACCACCTGACCTGCCCCTTGAAAAATCTGTATCAGGTCAAGAAGAAACAGTTAGAACTGGATATAGAACAACAGACTGGTTCCAAATCAGGAAAGGAGTATGTCAAGGCTGTATATTGTCACCCTGCTTATTTAACTTATATGCAGAGTACATCATGAGAAATGCTTGGCTGGATGAATCACAAGTTAGAATCAAGGCTGTTGGGAGAAATATCAATAACCTCAGATATGCAGATGACACCACCCTTATGGCAGAAAGTGAAGAACTAAAAAGCCTCTTGATGAAAGTGAAAGAGAAGAGTGAAAAAGTTGGCTTAAAACTCAACATTCAGAAAATTAAGATCATGGCATCCAGTCCCATCACTTCATGGTAAATAGATGGGGAAACAATGGAAACAGTGAGAGACTTTATTTTCTTGGGCTCCAAAATCACTGCAGATGTTGACTGCAGCCATGAAATTAAAAGACACTTGCTCCTTGGAAGAAAAGCTATGAAAAACCTAGACAATGTATTAAAAAACAGAGACATTACTTTGCCAGCAAAGGTCCATCTAGTCAAGGCTATGGTTTCTTTCAGTAGTCATGTATGGATGTGAGAGTTGGACTATAAAGAAAACTGAGTGTCGAAGAATTGATGATTTTGAACTGTGGTGTTGGAGAAGACTCTGATAGTCCCTTGGACTGCAAGGAGATCCAACCAGTCCATCCTAAAGGAAATCAGTCCTGAATATTCATTGGAAGGATTGATGCTGAAGCTGAAATTTCAATACTTTGGCCACCTGATGCGAAGAACTGACTCCTTGGAAAAGACCCTAGTACTGGGAAAGATTGAAGGCAGGAGGAGAAGTGGACAATAGAGAATGAGATGGTTGGATGGAATCACTGACTTGATGGACATGAATTTGAGCAAACTCAGGGGTTGGTGATGGACAGAGAAACCTGGCATGGAGCAGTCCATGGGGTCTCAAAGAGTCGGATACGACTGAGCAACTGAACTGAACTGAACGGAACTAGAGTCAAGAGCCTACTGTAAGACTGCAGATTCTAGGACTGGACTGCCTCAGGCCATACAAGGAAGTACAACCCCACCCATCAGCAGAAAATTGGATAAAAGATTTACTGAAGATGGCCCTGCCCACCAAAGCAAAACCCAGTTTTTCCCACAGCCAGTCCTTCCCATTAGGAAGACTCATGAGGTGGCCAAAGTACTGGAGTTTCAGCTTTAGCGTCATTCCTTCCAAAGAAATCCCAGGATTGATCTCCTTCAGAATGGACTGGTTGGATCTCCTCGCAGTCCAAGGGACTCTCAAGAGTTGAAGTTGAACGATTCTATGAAGAAAAAAGATGTCCTTTTCATCATAGAGGACTGAAATGAAAAAGTAAGAAGTTGAGAAATACCTAGAGTAATAGGCAAGTTTGGCCTTGGAGTAAAAAATGAAGCAGGGCAAACGCTAATAGTTTTGCCAAGAGAACACACTGGTCATAGCAAACACCCTCTTCCAACGACACAAGAGACAAATCTACATACGTGGACATCACCAGCTGGTCAATACTGAAATCAGATTGATTATATTCTTTGCAGCTGAAGATGGAGAAGCTCTATATACTCAGCAAAAACAAGACCTGAAACTGACTGTGGCTCAGATCATGAACTCCTTACTGCAAAATTCAGACTTAAAGTGAAGAAAGTAGGGAAAACCATTAGGTCAGTCAGGCAGATTCTTGAGCTATCAGGGAAGCCCAATATGCAGAGTACATCATCCAAAATGCTGAGCTGGATGACGCACAAGTTGGAATCAAGATTGCTGGGAGAAATATCAATATACAGATGACACCACCCTAATGGCAGAAATTGAAGAGGAACTATAGAGCCTCTTGATATAGGTGAAGGAGGAGAGTGAAAGAGCTGGCTTAAAACTCAGCTTTGAAAAAATGAAGATCCTGGCATCCAGTCCCATCACTTCATGCCAAATAGATGGGGAAACAACGCAAACAGTGACAGATTTTATTTTCTTGAACTCCAAAATCACTGCAGACATAGACTGCAGCCGTGAAATTAAAAGACACTTCCTTCTTGGAAGAAAAGCTATGACAAACCTAGACCACTATTAAAAAGCAGAGACATCACTTTGCCAACAAAGATCCATCCATATAGTCAAAGCTGTGGTTTTCCTGGTAGTCATGTATGGATGTGCGAGTTGGACCAGGAAGAAGGCTGAGCACCGAAGAACTGATGCTTTTGAACTGTGGTGCTGGAGGAGATTCTTGAAAGTCTTTTGAACAGTAAGACAGTCCATCCTAAAGGAAATCAACGCTGCATATTCATTGGAAGGACTGATGCTGACGCTGAAGCTCCAATACTTTGGCCACCTGACATGAAGAGCCAACTCATTGGAAAAGATCCAGATGCTGGGAAAGATTGAGGGCAAGAAGAGTAGAGGGTGATAGAGGGTGGCATCATTGACGCTATGGACATGAGTTTGAGCAAACTCAGGGAGATGGTGAAGGACAGGGAAGCCTGGTGTGCTTCAGTCCATGGGGTTGCAAAGAGTCAGACACGACTGAGCGACTGAACAGCAACAACTGCCTGGGCTGCATCCAACTGGGAATAGCACTTCGAATCAAAGTTTTATTTTTCTTTACAGAAGTGACCTATTTTCCTATAAAAAGATAGGAAGAAACCTGTCTTTATTTTGAAAAAGAAAATAAATTTAGAAATTTATTAGTTTATTTATTCAACAATTATTTGTTGAATTCCTACTGTGTGCCAGGCACTATGCCAAGCTCTACTAAAGTGGTTCTTAAAGTGTGGACTGTAGGGCTTTCGGGGTCCTTAAGACCATTTAATGGGTAACAGAATAAAAAGTATTTTGTAACTTACATTATTTATAATATTAAGATGCTATTACCTTTTTATTATAATTTAAAAAGTTTATTGAAGTATAGTTGTTTTACAGTGTTGTGTTAGTTTCCAGTGTACAGCAAAGTGAATCAGTTATATATATATCCACTTTTTTTAAGATTCTTTTCCTAATATAGTCCATTACAGAGTCTTGAGTAGAGTTCCCTGTGCTCTACAGAAGGTTCTTATTAGTTATCTATTTTATATGTCATACTGTGTGTATGAGGGTTTCCCAGGGGGCACTAGTGGTAATGAACCTGCCTGCAGATGGAGGAGACCTAAGAATGGAGGGTTCCATCCCTGCGTGGGGAAGATCCCCTGGAGGAGGGCACAGCAACCCACTCCAGCATCCTTGCCTGGAGAATCCCATGGACAGAGGAGCCTGGAGGTCTACAGTCCCAGGGTCACAAAGAGTCAGACAAGACAGCAGTGACGTAGCATGCACCCAGTGTATAGCTGGGTGCATACACTGTATGTAGTAAAGAATCTGCCTGCCAAGCAGAAGATGCAGGTTCAATCTCTGGGTCAGGAAGACCCCCGGAGTAAGCAATGGCTTACCCGTTCCAGTATTCTTACCTGGGAAATTCCACGGACAGTGGAGCCTAGCAGGTTATATAGCCCATGGGATCGCAAAGAGTCAGACATGACTGAGCACACACACACACACACACACACACACACAGTGTGTATATGTCAGTCCCAAGTCATTCCAATTTTAGTACATGTGCTGCTGAAGCAAGCACTAGTTACCTTTTAAACTCTTTTGATATTTGTACTGATGAGTGAAACTGCTGGTGTCCTGGTGCTCATCAAGTCAGTGGCATCCAGCTGTACTAGGAGCTAATGGATTCTTCATACCACTAACTCAGAGCCAAAAAAAAAAAAAAAATCCACTATCACTTAAGAAAATCTCCACTGAAGCAGTAAAAATGACTGTTCATAAATTTCAGCCCATGAGTACTCATCGTCTTCAGATTCTACGTGATGAATGTGGATCACACAGAACAATTCCACCCTGACCAGGTGTGCCCGCTATCTCCAGGTAAAGCGCAGGGCAGTGTTTGAGTTGTGAGCTGCTGTTTTTCATGGAACCATTTTCACTTGGAAGAAAGGCTTTACACATAAAACTGTGGTTATTTTAGACTTAGGTATTTAACAGACATTTTCTGAAAAATGAGCCAAATGAACCTCTCATTTCAAGGAGAACAACTGACAGTATGAGCTGTCAAAGATAAAATTCAGAGTTTCAAATTGAACATTGAAATTTGGGGAAAACTTGTATCTACCACCATGAGCTTGTCAGTTTCTCTCAATATTTAAAGACTTTTCTGATGATATCAGGGATGATATTAAAGAATTTGACTTTTGATATTCTATAACAGCATTTGGAAACTCTGTGTAAGAGAAAGCCATCTTTGGTAGTGCAGGCTTGGAGGATAAGATTAATCACTCTTGCAGGAAAGGCATAAAACACCATGTAGACACTTCTTACCTACTCCCTACAAAGCCCCTTAGCTGCCACAGGGAAGAAGGGAAGGACCACTGAGAAAGGCCTACCTCAGAGGCCCAAGGACATAGGAAATACTGAGTAACAAGCAACAACTTATTTATTTATTTATGCTAACGTATCATGGGTTAATTATCATTATATTTAAATGAATTGGTGGCACAGGTTGAAATATATATTTGGACTTCCCTAGTGGCTCAGACGGTAAAGCGTCTGTCTACAGTGAGGGAGACCCGGGTTCGATCCCTGGGTTGGGAAGATTCCCTGGATAAGGAAGTGGCAATCCACTCCAGGATGATTGCCTGGAAATCCCATGGACAGAGGAGCCTGGTAGGCTACAGTCCATGGGGTTGCAAAGAGTCGGACATGACTGAGCGACTTCACTAATAAACATATATTTAGGTTCTCAGTTTTGATTTACTGTAAATATCATTGATAAAACCAACATAAACAATATGCCTTTGGTGTCATCAATAATTTTTGTTTATTTATTTTTATTAAATAACATCAGTGTATTTATTGATTTGGCTGTATTGGGTCTTAGTGCGGCATGTGGGATCTTTTGTTGCAGTGCTTGGGCTCTCTGGCTGTGGCTCAGAGGCTCCAGAATATGCTGGCTCAATAGTTGTGGCATGCAGGCTTAGTTGCCCAAACACGTGGGATCGTAGTTCCTTGACCAGGGATAGAACCCATGTCCCTCACGCTGGAAGGCAGATTCTTTTTTTTTTTTTAATCTTTTAAGATCTATTTTACTAAGAAAATTTAAAATTTAAACTTAAGTTATAGATTAAGTTATATGTATACATATTTGAAACAAAGACGAATTTTTTTAATGATAAAAGGTACAATTCACAAAGAAGAGAAATGTCATAAGATGTCATTAGACACCTAACAACAAAGAAACAAAGATAAAGCAAAAACCAGAAGAAACATAGGGAAAAGAAAAATATATATAATCATAGCTGTCTCTTATACACATCTAGATGTGTATAAGAGACAGAAAGAAAACTGAGCGCATTAGATTTCCATAAGACATTTAGAAAAACTAGCAAAAAGATAAACATTACTAAATTTCAAAAAGTGGAATTCTTTTTTTTTTAGCCCATATTATTATTTTTTTAAAGGCCCCTCTTGAGTCTGATTCAGTAAATCTGAAATGGGACCTTGAGTCAATGTGGTTTGTTTTTTTTTAGCCATGCCACGTGACATGCAGGATCTTAGTTCCCTAACCAGGGGTGGAACCTATGTCCTGTGCTGGGGGAGCACAGAGCCCTAACCCCTGGATCACTAGGGAATTCCTGTCAATAATTTTTTAAAAATATATTTTACTGAAGCATAGTTCATTTACAATGTTTCAGCACAGCAAGGTGATTCAGTTATACAAATGCACATATATTATTTTTGAAACTTTTTCATCTTAGCTTATTACAAGATATTGACTATAGTTCCCAATGCTATACAGTAAACCTTTGTTGCTTATTGCATACCTATTTTTAAATTAGAAATCAGCATTCTATTCATACTAAGTCAAACAGGTAGAATCAAAATGCCCTAATTTTATTATTTAGGCAAAAATTCTTGTTTTCTAAAATATATATTATACATGTATATATGTATACAAAAGGTTTTCTACTACATTTGATAAAGCCTTGAGAAAGAACATCAAAAAAAAAAAAAAAGGAAGAGACGAAGGAATTGGAGAACATAAACTAAATGAAATGGTAGCAATGAATATGAAATATAAAAAGTGAAACTAGATAAAGGTAAAAGGTCATCATATAGTCTAGTAGCTTTTAAATATGACTGCTCATTAGAGACACATCTGGAGCTCTGGAGAAAAAAGCAATACTTGAACATTTGTATTTTTCAAGAAAAACATAAACTAAATGAAATGGTAGCAATGAATATGAAATATAAAAAGTGAAACTAGATAAAGGTAAAAGGTCATCATATAGTCTAGTAGCTTTTAAATATGACTGCTCATTAGAGACACATCTGGAGCTCTGGAGAAAAAAGCAATACTTGAACATTTGTATTTTTCAAGAAAATTTCAAGATAATTCTGATATGTATCTGGATTTTAAAAAGTGATTACAGGTTTTTCTGTTGGATCCTAGTTTTGGTGATATAGAGTTCTATTATTTTTCTGTTGACCAATCATGATACAATGGTATTAAGTGAGTAATAGTTACCTAATCACAAGAGTTAAAGATGTTTGTCAGTTTTCACAATCAATAGCCAGATCAAAAAGAAAGGTAATTACAATCGAAGCCATAATGGGAACATGATTAACTTAACAATATAAAATAATTACATAAAATCTTAGGGGGGGTCAAGCAGAGTGATGTGTTAAGCGGAAGTGCATACATGCACATGCTTTTATCCACCCAGCCAGTCTATGTCTTTTGGTTGGTGTATTAAATCCACTTACATTTAAGGTAATTATTGATATGTATGATCCTGTTCAGTTCAGTTGCTCAGTCATGTTCGACTCTTTGAGACCCCATGGACTGCAGTATGCCAGGATTCCCTGTCTGTCACCAACTCCTGGAGCTTGCTCAAATTCATGTGCATTGAGTTGGTGATGCCATTCAACCATCTCATCCTCTATCATCCCCTTCTTCTCCTGCCTTTAATCTTTCCTAGCATTAGGGGCTTTTCCAAAGAGTCATCTCTTGGCATCAGGTGGCTGAAGTATTGGAGTTTCAGCTTCAGCATCAGTCCTTCCAATGAATAGTTAGGACTGATTTCCTTTATGATAGACTGGTTGGATCTCCTTGCAGTCCAAGGGACTCTCAAGAGTCTTCTTCAACACCACAGCTTAAAAGCATCTATTCTTTGGCGTTCAGCTTTTTTATGGTCCAACTCTCATGTCCATGCATGACTACTGGAAAAACTATAGCTTGGACTAGATAGACTTTTGTTGGTAAAGTGATGTCTCTCCTTTTTAATATGCTCTCTAGGTTGTTCATAGCTTTTCTTCTCAAGAGCATCTTTTAATTTCATGGCTTCACTCACCATCTGCAGTGATTTTGGAGACCAGGAAAATAAAATCTGTTTCCACTGTGTCCCCATCTATTCGCCATAAAGTGATGGGGCCAGATGCCATGACCTTCATTTTCTTAATGTTGAGTTTTAAGCCGGCTTTTTCACTCTCCTCTTTCACTTTAATCAAGAGGCTCTTTAGTTCCTCTTGGCTTTCTGCCATAAGAATTCTGTCATCTGCATATCTGAGGCTATTGATATTTCTCCCTACAATCTTAATTCCAGCTTGTGCTTCATCCAGTCCAGCATTTTGTATGATGTACTCTGTGTATAAGTTAAATAAGCAAGGTGACAATATACAGCCTTGACGTACTACTTTCCCGATTTGGAATCACTGATCCTATTACTATTTCCAATTGATCTTATTACTGTTTTCTTAATTGTTTGGGGTTTACTTTCTGTAGGTCTTTTTCTTCTTCTGTGTTTCCTGCCTAGAGAAGTTCCTTTAGCATTTATTGTAAAGCTGGTTTGGTGGTGTTGAATTGTCTTAACTGTTGCTTGTCTGGAAAACTTTTTATTTTTCCATCAAATCTGAAGGAGAGTCTTGTTGGGTAGAGTGTTCTTGGTTGTAGGTTCTTCCTTTCATCACTTTAGATATATCATGCCATTCCCTTCTGCTTGTAGAGTTTCTGTTGAGAAATCAGCTGATAGCCTTATGGGAGTTCCCTTGTATGTTATTGTCATTTTTCCCTTGTTGCTTTTAATAATTTATCTCTGTCTTTAATTTTTGTTAGTTTGATTACTATGTGTCTTGGTGTGTTCCTCCTTGGGTTTATCCTGCCTGTGATTCTCTGTGCTTCCTGAACTTGGTTGACTATTTCCTTCCCCATGTTCCTGAAACTTTTTGCTATTATCTCTTCAAATATTTTCTCAGGTCCTTTCCCTCTCTCTTCTCGTCTGGGACCCATATAATGTGAATGTTGGTGCTTTTAATGTTGTCCCAGAGGTCTCTTAGGCTGTCTTCATTTCTTTTCATTCTTTTTTCTATATTCTGTTCTGTGGCAGTGATTTCCACTATTCTGTTCTCCAGGTCAGAATTTATCCATTCTTCTGCCTCAGTTATTCTGCTATTGATTTCCTCTAGTGTATTATTCATCTCTGTTCATTTGTTCTTTAGTTTTTCTAGGTCTTTGATAAACATTTCTTGCATCTTCTCAATCTTTACCTCCATTTTTTCCTGAGATCCTGGATTATCTTCGCTATCATTATTCTGACTTCTTTTTCTGGAGGGTTGCCTATCTCCACTTTATTTAGTTGTTTTTCTGGGATTTTATCTTGTCCCTTCATCTGGGACATAACCTTCTGCTTTATCATCATGATTAACTTTCTGTAATATAGTTTTTGTTTTAGCTGCTGTTGAGACTGTGCTTCTTGCTTCTTCTGTCTGCTGTCTAATGGGTGAGGCTAAGAGGATTACGTAAGCTTCTTGATGGGAGGGACTGGAAAACCTGGGTCTTGCTCTGATGGGCAAGGCCTTGCTCAGTAAAACTGTAATCTAATTATCTGCTGATTGGTGTGGTTGTACTCCCTCCCTGGTAGTTGTTTGGCCTGGGGCAACTCAGCCCTGGGGTCTACAGGCTCTATGGCTAATGGCAAACTCCAAGAGGGTATATGCCAAGGGGGATCTTCCAGTGCCCTGGTCCCTGTGGTGGGCCCCTGCTGACCCACACCTTCACAGGAGGCCCTCCAACACCAGCAGGTAGTTTTGGTTCAGTCTCCTATGGGGTTACTACTCCTCTCCTCTGGATCTTGCTGCATGCAAAAATCTTGTTTGTGCCCTCTAAGACTGGAGTCTCTGTTTCCCCCAGTCCTCTGGAAGTCCCATAATCAAGTCCCGCTGGCCTTTAAGGCTGGATTCCCCAGGGATTCCCAGTCCCTTTGTTGGATTCCAGGCTGGGAAGCCAGACATGGGGCTTAGAACCTTCACAACAGTGGGAAAACTTCTTTGGTATTATTGTTCTCCAGTCTGTGGGTCACCTACCCGCTTGGTATGGGATTTGATTTTATCGATTATGCCCCTCCTATCGTCTCGCTGCAGCTTCTTCGTCGTCTTTGGACATGGGGTATCTTTTTTTGGTGGATTCCAGCATCCTCTTGTCGACGGTTGTTCAACAGCTAGTTGCAGTTTTGGTGCTTTTCACGGGAGGAGATAGGCACATGTCCTTCTACTCCGCCATCTTGAACAGGAAACTCTTGTCAATAATTTTTAAGCATGCAAAGGATCTGAGGCTAAAATATTTGAGAATGCTGCTCAATGAAAAAACAGAGATGAATGAAGCAAAGAAGTAGAAACAACTTACATATTCATCAACATTAACTTCATTATCATCAATAGCAGCAGCAGCAGTTTGAACAGCACCATCCACATACTGAGTCATGAAAAATTTTGCTGTGCCAAGGACTGTCCTAAGTTCTTTGCATGCATCATCTCATTTAATCCTCACAATAGCTATATAAGGTGAGTACAGTGACTATCACCCCACTTTCCATATTGGAAAACTGAGGCTCAGAAGAGGTTTAGAAACTTTCCCAAGGTCCCAAGCTACTAAGGAATAGATCCCAAGGCATCACTTAGAGTGATCTGGTCTTAGAGTGGAATACGGGTACCCTTTGGGGTTGAAGGTAATACAAGCTTCCACTCACATAGTCATTCTTTAGTAAATCCTGGCATCAGTATGTGCCTTTTACTGTCAGAGCCTTAAATAAGCCTCAGTTGCTTTGGATAAAACATTTCAGATGAAACATGTACACAAGCACACACATGCCTCCCAAATCCTGGTATATTTGGAGAGCCTCATTTCTCTGGGAAATAAAGCACCCTTTGGGCTAAGCTTCCTTCTCAGCAAGCCTGGGAGTGCCAAGAACCTCCCAAGTCCCACCAGAACTAAAGGCCATCAGACACTAACATCTATGGCTGTGGCTCATTCTTAGACCCTCTGTCTACTATGGAGTGGGTTTCTAGGAGAAGCTGACCAAAGCTGACAGAATGCTAATGAGAGCCTGGGATTCTTGTGACAGCCGCCCATTGCAGCTTTATTAAGTTCAGTACTGACCACGAGAGGCCCAGCCAGTGGAAGCAGAGCCCCGGAAAGAAATATGCCTGGCCTAGGAATCAGGGTGTTGCTAACTGCAGGTGTTTTCCTGTGGGATGTCAACACCTGCTTGAGGCCCAGGGATCTTCAATCCTTCCAGACGCAGGAGACAGATCTGGGCAATGAACAGTCTCCCTTGGTAACCCAGCAGGTGATACGGTTCCCAGGGGCTGCCCACAGCTCTGACCTGGAGCCTTGATGCTGCCTCTTCCATGTCACTGCCTGCTTCTTGCTGTCTCAGGCCAGCTCTGCGTGTGCCCCGTTCCTGCTTTTCACCCTGCTCAGCACAGGGAATCTCAGTGTAGAAAACATGGTGGTTCCGAGAAAGTCACTCTGCACCTGGAAAAGTGTCTGCATAGGCTGGTTGGACCTTCACCTGAAGCTTTTCAAAGCACAGCAAGAGAGACCGTTTTGGGTGTGTCACTGGTAGGCAGGTTTTGGTTTTGTTTTGCTTAATAACTAATATTTCAACGATAATGTTTCCTTCCTTTTTTTTTTCTTTTGCTCTTTCTTTTTAAACATAGAATATCTGAAAACCTCACTTCTAATATACGCTTATGAGAAAAGACACTGCTGTTCTGGAAGCTCCTGTGTCCCCAACCACATTTCCATCCTTACCTACCCCCACCCCAGGTGTCCACTCCTGAATTGTGTGTCTCTCACGAAGATGACTCTTTTAAACTTTACCCTGGATATAAAAGGATCTCATTAGTTTTGACTGTTTTTGATATCTATAAAAATAAGTCTATGACTTATTTTCCTTATTCTACAACATGAATAATTTTTTAAAATCTTATAGGTTACATGTTTATTTTACTGTGGTATTAGATAAAAATATAACTAGCACATAGGTTCATGATTTCATGGATATAGTTGCTAAATTAAACCTTTACATTAAAAATGAAATGATTTAAATAGAAATAGCAAGTAAATATTAGTAGAAGTAGCAAACACACATGGCAAAAAATGATAAAATTGGAATATAAATGAATAAGGCTCAGAAAACATGGTTTTAAATAAAAACAGATAACATCTAAAATTACTCTGGACTTATGAGACAGGTCTGCCCTGGCGGGGTCCTTCATGGGCCTGGGCACCTGTCTCAAGCTCTTTCTGGGCACAAGGAGAAGGTGATTGGGTCCAGACTCAGTCCCAGCTTGCTTCAGGCCACTTTCAGCCAGCCAACTTGGTGGCCTCTTGCCTCTCATCTCTGTCCCCTGCCTGGGACTTGCCTGGCACAGCTCTCCTCCCAGGTCTTCAGTGCATGCCCCAGCTTGCTTCAGAAGGCCACTTTCAGCCAGCCAACTCGGTTGTCCTCTTTACCTTGCAGGGCCCCTGCTTGCCCTTGCAGCCCCTTTAAATCCAGGTGACTTCTGAGTCTCTGCCCTCCGGCTCCACTCATGCCCAGCTAACAGTTGCACTCATAGACTTGTTTGCTGCCTCTCTTCATATCCACACTCTTTGCCAAGTAACTGCAGTGTCTTCTCATTCTGACCCGGGCAGGTCATGATATCTCTGTGGGCCATCAGAATGAGGCTAACGTGCTGGTGAGCCAGCCTAAGCCTCAAGAGACCCTGTGTGCTGTGTGTTTCTGTTTTCTTTTAAGAGAATGGCAAAGTTGGCTGATCCAAGGAGGAAGATGTGAGACAGACACAAGTGGAACAGAGCTGACTCAGCTGAGGTGCTCCAGCCAAGCACAGCCTAAAGCAGATCCCCAGCTCACACACAAACTCAGGAAGAAGAGACCTTCTTATGCTTTGGAGCCATCAAGCTTCGGGGTGGTATGTTACCCAGCAATAGCTAACTGACACATGGATTAGAAGCACCTGGCTCGCATCCCTGTTCTGTGGCTGTGTTCTACCCAGACCTAGAACAGGAAGTGCTTATATGAGTGGAATTAAGCATTTCCAAACTTTCACAAATGAGTTCCCCGGTTGTGTTTGTGTGTGTGTGTGTGTGTGTGTGTGTGTGTACTCAGTCAGTCATGCTGGACTCTTTGTGATCCCATGGACTGTAGCCCACCAGGCTCCTCTCTCCATGGAATTTTCCAGGCAAAAATGCTGAAGCAGGTTGCCATATTCTACCCCAGGGTTCTTCCCGACACAGGGATTGAAACTGCATCTCTTGCATCCCTGCATTGGTGGGTGGATTCTTTACCACTGCACCACCTTGGAATTGTACCCTGGTTGGGCCAGTAATATTAGCCTGCCAGCACTGGGGAGAGGGAGAAGATAGGGCAACTTTTGCTCTGTTCAAGGGGCAAGAGGTGGCTCTCCTTCACAAACTCAGAGGACCCTCATCGTCTACTTCTCAGCAGACAGTCCTGTGAGCTGGGACTGGAGCCAAAGCAGGGAGAAGTTAGACATGTATTCTATCCAGCTGTGCCCTTTGAGGCCTGGTGTTGTGCCCCTGCCACACAGAGAATTGGAATCCTGGTGCCTGCCAGACTCTAGGCCTCTGTCTGTGTCATAGATGGTCTTTCCAAATTCCTTCCAACTGACCCTCCGGCTCTTTTCCAGGCTCTCTGGAGATCACCCCTGTTGTTAGCATGGCCTCCCTTCCAAGGACTCAGGAGAGAGTGGCAGCTGGCACAGTGGTGAGTTGAGTCTTGCCCCTGCTGTAGCCTTTTTTCTGTTAGCATATGGGCTTTAACATAGTCCTGCTTCCACCAGCGTTTGGGGTCTTGCAGACTCGTCTTCTGTAACAGCTTATTAGCTGCTCCACAAGCAAACGCATAGTGATTTTCAAGGTCAGGAGCTCCTTAACATTGTTTCCCGTACTAGCTATGTACGCTGCTGGGGATTTTTGCCATTTTACAGTCACCAGCCTTCCATTCTGTTGACCTTTATTTCCTTCTGGTGAATTTCTTACCTCCCACTGTGGGGACTAAAAGGGCCAGGCCCTTCCTCTACCAACCTTAGGACAGCCAGGGCTTGGGCACCTGTCCCTAAGCAGACTCTATTCTGAGACTGTGCAGAACAATGCAGGCCCTGAGAATGCAGGGTGCTTGAAGCCAGGCTGTGGTCCCCTTGCTCAGTCTTCAGAGTTCCTACACAATCTGTCCTCAGCTTCCTGGCCTCACCCAATCCCCCTCCAATGGAGTCCTCTTGCTCAGAAAGAGAGAGAGAGGCCACCTCCAGTTCTTGTAGCCACAAGGCATACTTAAAGAATAAATTTTTGGTAAATAATTCTTCCTGTGTATAAGTCCTGTTTTTGTTTCCACTTGAATTGTACATACCTGTGGGCAGTTCCTCCCGCTTCCTCCTAAGCCCAGAGCTTGGTGTGGCTTAATGGCAAGAAACGGGCTTTGGAGCCAGAGGGCTTGAGCATGAGGCTCAGCCCTAGTGCTCACCCACTGTAGTTGCTTGGTTTTATCATGTGGCATCTCCAGTCTGGACTCTGCATTTGTAAAGTGGGTGTGATGCTTAGAATGGTTACCCTCCTTCCAGGCTCAGGGCCTATGTGAGGGTCCCATGAGTTACCTGGGAACCAGTCTGAAGGGACCTTATCTCCTTCATATTCAGCAAACAGAAGCCAATACCACCCTGTTCCCAAGGAGGAGACACAGAAGCAGACAGGTGATTGTATAGGTTGGCTGTACAGGCATGCAACAGAAGCAGTCACACAGGAGTTCAGAAGGGCCTCACACTTGGTTTATGCTCTGTTCTCACCATCTTGAAATTCTCAACAATTTTGAATAAGGGGTCCTGCACTTTCATTTTCCACTGGGCCTGCAAATTATTTAGTGATTAAAATACTGTGATTTTAATCACATACTCTGATTAAAATACTGTGTGAACTGAGAGCACATATAGTGTGAGTCCATTTGTATGAAGTGTGAAAACAGGTGACACTAATCTAAAGGGTAGAAGTAGGGGTGGTAGTTATGGGGGCTGAGTGAGGAGGGAGCGGGATGGGGGACAGTGAACAGAAAAAGCCTTGGAAGGCTTCAGTGGGTCCAAGAATGTTCTGTTTCTTGCTTTGGAAGCTGGTTATTCGGGTGTGCTTGCTTGGTGAAAATTCATCTGGTTTGGCACAGGATCTGTGCACATTTCTGTATGTGTGTTACACTTCAGTACAAAGTTAAGAGAAAATGTGTGGAAGGACATGTACTTAGTAAAAGGAAGTACAGGGTACTTAGGATGCTCAGAAAAGGCCTTCTGGAGGTGGGGTCTGAAGAAAGTCCTGAAGAAGCAAGAGGCAGAGGCTGGGGTGGGGTGAGAGGGGCTGTTCCTGCAACGGAAAGGCAGGCCTGTCAGCCTGCGGATGATCAGAGGCACAGCTCAGGAGAGATGGGCTCTGCCTTGGAGCTGGACATGAAGTAGGCAAGAGACACAAAGGGTGTGCTGTATACATCTTTGCAGGGGCCTTGGATTCTGCTCTGGGCAGTAAGGAGCCATGAAAGATGCTGAGTTCAAGACTTCAAGACTCCAGTTGCAGTGTGGAGGGCAGACTAGGGTGGAAATGGGAAGTGGGGAGACACTGGCCTTCTCAAGGCCACGGGACTTTCCTAGGTGAGTAGCGACAGGAGTTTGGGCTGGCGGAACGTAGAAAAGGAAATGAATTCCAGAGACAGCTTTTTCAAATGTTACATTGGGTGATTTTACCTTATGACCACAAATTCTTTGACATTTATCCCATCAAAAAATAGACTTTAATTCCCCCACCTCTATGGGCTGGCTTTAGCGACTTGCTTGTGATGAATCAAATGTGGGTTGAGTGATGCTATGTGACTACTAAGGCTAGATTAGAAAAGGTGGTACTGCTTCCAGTTGGCTCTCCCTTGGTACCCAGCCACCATGCTGTAAGGAAGTCTAGGCGAGAGAAGAGCTCACATATACGTGTTCTGGCTGACCACTCTTCTGAGGTCTCAGGCGACAGTCAACCTCAAGTCTAGAGTTGTCCATGAAGAGGTTTTCAAGATGACTGCAATTGCATGAGATTCTGAAGACGCCCTGTCAACCTCCAGAACTGTGATTTGTGCCATTAAGTTTGGGTGGTTTGTTGGCAGCAAGAAAATAGCACCCTTCACTATTAAGAAGACTTTTCAGAAGAGCTTAAAAAATTCCCAACATCCAGGCTAGATCCAAGCTCTAATATTCTTCTGAGCCCCAACATGCAGTCAAGGTTGAGAAGCACTACTGTAAACCAACCCTAAGGCTTGAGCTGGGTTAATTCCACGCATTGCCCCTCATTCCCCCTCTTCCCCTTACACAGCTCCTTTTGTCCTTGTCACTGGTTTCCATCTTCAGTTCCTGGTAGATAAAAGTGATCCATTTAAGCAACAGGAACTTTAAAATCAGTGCTTTAGTCCTTAATGCATGAGATGTTTATTTTTAAAGCAGCAAAGGAGAATGTATATGCAAGGGAAGCAGGGAAGGTCCCAGGGGTAGGAGTGTGAATAAGGTTGCTAGATAAAATAGAGGAGGACAAGGTAATTTGAATTTCAGATAAACAATGAAGATTTTAAAGTATGATCCAAATATTACATGCATGTATGAGATGCTCCAATTATTAACAGACATACTAAAAATTATATATTGTTTCTCTGAAATTCAAATTTAACCATGTTTCCATGTTTTTATTTGCTAAATCTGGCAACCCTAGGTGTGAAGCCAGATTAAGGTATATTTAGGCCTCAAAAGAGGAGGGACATCTATAGACTCCTGAGTCCTACAATGCCAGGGTAAAAAGCACTCAGAAATCTCCAGATCACTCCCCTTGTTGGAGAAAAGTGAAGCTCCAAGACAGGAAGTAATAAATCCAAAACAGGCAGCTCTTAATTTGTACAATATTATGTTAACTAAACCCATGCAAATATTTATTGTTTTGTTGCAATAAATATTTGCATGCAGGTTTTTGCGATGACATAAATTTTCAGATCAGTTGGCTAATGCCTGGAAAAACAACTGCTGGGTAGAGGGGCTTCCCTAGTAGCTCGGATGGTAAAGAATCTGCCTGCAGTACAGGAGCCCCAGTTCAATCTCTGGGCTGGGAAGATTCCCTAGAAAAGGGAATGGCTACCCACTCCAGTATTCCTTCCTGGAGAATTCCATGGACAGAGGAGCCTAGCAGGCTACAGAACATGGGGTCTCAAAGAGTCAGACACCACTGAGAGATTAACACACATACACACACACACATACGGTAAGTCTAAGTTTAACCTTGTGCAAAATCAACAAACTGTCTTCCAAACTGGCTGTTACCATTTTATATACCCATGTAATGGAAGAGAGTTCCTGTTGCTCCATATCCTAGTCAGAAATTGGCATCATCTGTTTGCTGGATTGCAGCAGTTCTAGCAGATGTGTAACAATATCTCATTGTTGTTTTAATTTGCATTTACCTATGATAAATGATAAAGCTCAACATTCAGAAAATGAAGATCATGGCATCCAGTCCCATCATTTCATGGGAAATAGATGGAGAAACAGTGGAAACAGTGTCAGACTTTATTTTTTGGGGCTCCAAAATCACTGCAGATGGTGATTGCAGCCATGAAATTAAAAGATGCTTACTCCTTGGAAGAAAAGTTATGACCAACCTAGATAGTATATTCAAAAGCAGAGACATTACTTTGCCGACTAAGGTCCGTCTAGTCAAGGCTATGGTTTTTTCTGTGGTCATGTATGGATGTGAGAGTTGGACTGTGAAGAAAGCTGAACACCGAAGAATTGATGCTTTTGAACTGTGGTATTGGAGAAGACTCTTGAGAGTCCCCTGGACTGCAAGGAGATCCAACCAGTCCATTCTGAAGGAGATCAGCCCTGGGTGTTCTTTGGAAGGAATGATGCTAAAGCTGAAACTCCAATACTTTGGCCACCTCATGTGGAGAGTTGACTCATTGGAAAGGACTCTGATGCTGGGAGGGATTGGGGGCAAGAGGAAAAGGGGACGACCGAGGATGAGATGGCTGGATGGCATCACCAACTTGATGGATGTGAGTCTGAGTGAACTCTGGGAGTTGATGATGGACAGGGAGGCCTGGCGTGCTGTGATTCATGGGGTCGCAAGGAGTCAGACACGACAGAGCGACTGAACTAAACTGAACTGAACTGATGATAAATGATGTTGACATTTTTTACATGCTTATTTGATGTCTACGTATCTTCTTTGATGAAGTGTCTATTCAGATCTTTGACTGTTTTTTAAAATTGGGTTGTCTGTATTCTCTGTTAAACTTTGAGTTCTTTCTTTTTCTGCATACAAGTCCTTTATCAGGTATGTTATCTGAAAATATTTTCTCCCAATCTGTGGATTATTTTTCACATTCTTTTAGCAATGTATTTTGCAGAGCAAATGTTTTCAATTTATCTATTTTGCCAAACACATGGTCATGAAGATTTTCTCTTATATTTCCTTCTATGAGTTTTATAGTTTTGTATTTTACATTTCAAATTGCCAACATCTGTTGGATCATAGAAAAAGCAAGAGAGTTCCAGAAAACCATCTACTTCTGCTCTATTGATTATGCCAAAGTCTTTGACTGTGTGGATCACAAAACTAAACAATTCTTCAAGAGATGAGACTACCAGACCATCTTACCTGCCTCCTGAGAAATCTCAAGAAGCAGGTCAAGAAGCAACAGTTAGAATTGAACATGGAACAATGGACTGGTTCCAAACTGGGAAAGGAGTACGTCAAGGATATATATTGTCACCCTGCTTATTTAACTTCTATGCAGAGTACATCGTGTGAAATGCTGGGCTGTATGAAGCACAGAATTTTGATTCTGGATGCTGGAATTAAGATTGCTAGGAGAAATATCAATAACCTCAGCTACACAGATGACACTACTCTTATGGCAGAAAGTGAAGAGGAACTAAAGAACTTCTTGATGAAAGTGAATGAGGCGAGTGAAAAAGTTGGCTTAAAACTCAACATCCAAAAAACTAAGATCATGGCATCCCATTCCATCCCTTCATGGCAAATAGATGGAGAAATGATGGAAGCACTGAGAGGCTTTATTTTTTTGGGCTCCAAAATCACTGCAGGTGGTGACTGCAGCCATGAAATTAAAAGATGCTTGCTCCTTGGAAGAAAAGCTATGACCAACCTGACAGTGTATTAAAAAGCAGAGACGTTACTTTGCTGACAAATGTCTGTCTAGTCAAAGCTATGGTTTTTCCAGTAGTTATGTATGGATGTGAGAGTTGGACGATAAAGAAAGCTAAGCACTGAGGAATCGATGCTTTTGAACTACGGTGTTGGAGAAGACTCTGAGAGTCCCTTGGACTGCAAGGAGATCAGGAAAGGAAATCAGTCCTGAATATTCATTGGAAGGACTGATGCTGAAGCTGAAACTCCAATACTTTGGCCACCTGATGTGAAGAATTGACTCCTTGGAAAAGGCCCTTATGCTGAGAAAAATTGAAGGCAGGAAGAGAAGGGGATGACAGAGGATGAGATGGTTGGATGGCATCATCGACTCTATGGACATGGGTTTGGGTGGCCTCTGGGAGTTGGTGATGGACAGGGAGGCCTGGCGTGCTGCGGTTCATGGGGTCGCAAAGAGTTGGACACGACTGAGCTGAACTGAAACAGAAACTCTATAGCCATTAAGCAATAACCCCTATCTCTCCTTCCCCTCCAGCCCTTAGTAACTTCCAATCTACATGTGTATAAGAGACAGCTCTGGGAGTTGGTGATGGACAGGGAGGCCTGGCGTGCTGCGGTTCATGGGGTCGCAAAGAGTTGGACACGACTGAGCTGAACTGAAACAGAAACTCTATAGCCATTAAGCAATAACCCCTATCTCTCCTTCCCCTCCAGCCCTTAGTAACTTCCAATCTACTTTCTACCTCTATTGATTTACCTATTTTATTTTAGACATTTCATGTAAAGGAAATAATATACTATTTGAACTATTGGGTCTGGCATATTTCACTTGTCTATAATTTCATATTTCAGCTTTCATAATTTTATATTTATCTTACAATACTTTTAAGGTTCATTAATGTTGTAGCACGTATCAGAGCTTCCTCCTTAAAGCTGAGTAGCATTTATATACAAATATACACATATACTATATATATATATATATATATATATATATACACACACACACAATAAACTGTGGAAAATTCTGAAAAAGATGGGAATACCAGACCACCTAACCTGCCTCTTGAGAAATCTGTATGCAGGTCAGGAAGCAACAGTTAGAACTGGACATGGAACAACAGACTGGTTCCAAATAGGAAAAGGAGTCCGTCAAGGCTGTATATTGTCACCCTGCTTATTTAACTTCTATGCAGAGTACATCATGAGAAACGNGATTCATGGGGTCGCAAAGAGTCGGACACGACTGAGCGACTGAACTGAACTAAACACCACATTTTATTTATTCATTCATTACTAATGGAATTATGAATATTTTTATCTTTTGGCTACTGTGAGTAATGCTACTATGAACAGAATTGTACAAGGATTTGTTGGGGTCTCTGTTTTCAATTCTCTGGGGGACATATACCTGGGAGTAGAATTGCTGAGTCATATGGTAATTTTATGTTTAACTTTTTGTGGTACTGCTATACTTTTCCACAGAAGCTGTAACATTTTAAATTCCCACCATCAATAAAAGAGGGCTCCAATTACTCTACGTCCTTGCCAACACTTATTTTCCCTTCCTTCTTTCTTACCTTCCTTCCTTTCTTTTTTTTAATAATAATATACATTTTTTTAATAATAGTGGCCATGAGGCTGTATTTCATAGTGGTTTTGATTTGCATTTCTCTAATGATTAGGGTCATTGAGCAACTTTTTCAATACTTATTGGCCATTTGTACAACTTCTTTGGAGAAATGTTTATTCAAATCCTTTGCTCATTTTCAAACTGGTTTTGTTGTTATCTTTTAAGCCATGATTTATAAATATTTCTTCCCTTTGTTGTCTTTTCACTCTCTTGATAGTATCCTTTGATGCATAAAAGTTTTTAATTTTGATGAAGTCAAATTTACCTATATTTTCTTTTATTGCCTATGCTTTTGATGTAATATTTAAGAAACTACCAATTTCAAGATCATTAAGATTTGTCCCAATGATCTCTTCTAAGAATTTTATAGTTTTAGGTCTTATGCTTAAGTCTTAAACTCATTTTGAATTAATTTTTGTATATGGTATAAGTTAAGGGTCCAGCTTCATTCTTTTGCATATGGGATCCAGTTGTCCTGGGATAACTTGTTGAAGACACTGTCCTTTCACTGAATGATTTTGGAAGCTTTGTCAAAATTGGAAGCTTTGTCAAAAATCAATTTACCATACATGGGTGAGTTTATTTTTGAGATTTTTTATTTAATTACATTGGTCTATGTGTTTACATTGCTAATCACATGGTGTTTTGATTACAGTAGCTTTTTAGCTACAGGACTGGAAAAGGTCAGTTTTCATTCCAATCCTAAAGCAGGGCAATGTCAAAGAATGTTCAAACTACTACACAATTGCACTCATCTCACATGCTAGCAAGGTAATGCTCAAAATCCTTCAAGCTAGGCTTTAATAGTATGTGAACCAACAATTTCTGGTTGTACAAGTTGGATTTAGAAAAGGCAGAGGAAATAGAGATCAAATTGCCAACATCTATAGGACCATAGAAAAAGCAAGGGAGTTTCAAAAAAACGTCTACTTCTGCTTCATGTTGGCTGTATGGATCATAGCAAACTGTGAAAAAATTCTTCAAGAGATTGGTACAGCAGACCACCTTACCTGTCTCCTGAGAAAACTACGCAGGTCAAGAAGCAACAGTTAGAACTAGAAATGAAACAATGGACTGGTTCCAAATTGGGAAAGGAGTATGTCAAGGCCATATATTGTCACCCTACTTACTAAACTTATATGTGGAGTACATCATGAAAAATGCTGGACTGGATGAAGCAGGAGCTGGAATTAAGATTGCTAGGAGAAATATCAATAACTCCCTCAGATATGCAAATGACACCACCATTATGGCAGAAAGCAAAGATGAACTAAAGAGCCTCTTGATGAGGGTGAAAGAGGAGAGTGAAAAAGCTGGCTTAAAACTCAACATTTAAAAAACTAAAATCATGCCATGCAGTCCCATCACTTCATGGCAAACAGGTGGGGAAACAATGGAAACAGTGACAAACTTTATTTTCTTGGGCTCTAGTATCACTGCAGATGGTGATTGCAGCCATGAAATTAAAGATGCTTGCACGTGGAAGAAAAGCTATGACCAACCTAGACAGCATATTAAAAAGCAGAGACATTACTTTGCCAACAAAGCTCTGGTTTTTTCCACAGTCGTGTATGGATGCGAAAGCTGGACTATAAAGTAGACTGAGCTCTGAAGAATCGATGCTTTCGAACTGTGGTGTTGGAGAAGACTCTTGAGAGTCCCTTGAACTGCAAGGAGATCAAATCAGTCCATTCTAAAGGATATCAATCCTGAATATACATTAGAAGGACTGATGCTGAAGCTGAAGCTCCAATACTTCGGCCATCTAATGCCAAGAGCCAACTCATTGGAAAAGATTCTGATGCTGGGAAAGATTGAAGGCAGGAGGAGAAGGGGGCGACAGAGGCTGAGAAGGTTGAATAGCATCACCTATTCAACAGACATGAGTTCGAGTAACCATGGGAGATAATGAAAGGCAGGGAAGCCAGGTGTGTTGCAGTCCTTGCAGTCCTCACAAGAAGTAGGACACGACTGAGTGACTGAACAACAACAGCTTTTTAGTAAGTTTTCAAATCAGGAAGTATGAGATTTTCCCCAACTTTATTTTTTGCAAGTTTATTTTGGCTATTGAGAGTCCTTGCAATTCCATATGAACTCGGCTGAACTTTCGTACTCCTGCAAAAAATGTCACTGGGATTTCATAAGGATTGCTTTGAATCTGTCAGTTATTTCAAGGAGAATTTTTGTATTTATCTGCTTGGGTTGCTACAAGCGAAATTTATTGTCTCAGTTCAGGAGAGTAGACGTTCTTTATCAAGGTGACAGCAAAGTCAGTTTTCAGTGAGAACTCTCCTTTTGTCTTGAAGATGGCTGTCTTCTCACTGTGTCCCACATGGCCTGTCCTCAATGTATGTGCGTGAAAAGAGTGAGCTCTCTCTTTTTCAAAAGACACTGATCGTATTGGATCAGGACCTCACCCTTGTGACCTCATTTAACCCTAAATACTTCCATAAAGGACTTATCTCCAAATACAGTGCATTGAAGGTCAGGGCTTCAACATATAAATTTTGGGAGACATTCAGTTCACAACAGTTTTCATCTTAACTATAGTATCTCAATTTAACTTCAATCTTACAACCCATGAACATAGAGTTTTTCCATTTATTTGTATTTCATTTAATTTCTTTCAATAATGTTTTATAGTTTTTAGTTCAGAATTCTTATGCTTCCTTATACTCATCACTAAATATTTTATTCTTTTTTATGCTAGTGTAAATAGAATTGTTTCCTTAATTTCCTTTTCAGATTGTTCTCTGCTAGTGTATATAAATTTAACTGATTTTTGTCTGTTGATTCTGTGTCCCACAACTTTTTTATTACTTTAACATGCTTTTTTTCTTCTGGATTCTTCAAAATTTTCTACATATAAGATCATATCATCTACCAATAGATATAATTTTACATCTCTCTCACTTTGGCATTGTTTTATTTTTTTATCTTGTCTAATTTCCCTGGTGGCTCAGAGGCTAAAGCGTCTGCCTCCAATGCGGGAGACCCGGGTTCGATCCCTGGGTCGGGAAGATCCCCTGGAGAAGGAAATGGCAATCCACTCCAGTATTCTTGCCTGGAGAATCCCATGGACGGAGAAGCCTAGTAGGTTACAGTCCACGGGATCGCAAAGAGTCGGACACGACTGAGTGACTTCACCTTCAATTTCTTTGACTAGAACTTTCAGTACTATGTCAAATAAAAGTGATAAAAGCAGACATACTTATCTTGTTCTGGATCTCAGAGGAGAAACTTTCAGTCTTTCCCCCTTGGGTATGTTAGACATAGGCTTTTCACATATGGCCTTTATAAGGTTGAGGAGGCTTCTTTCTCTTCCTAGTTCATTGAGTGTTTTTATAAGGATGTTGGGTTTTTGTCAAATGCTTTTTTTTGCATCAACTGAGATTATCATGCAGTTTTCCCCCCTTTCATTCTATTAATGTGCTATATCGTTTTGATTGATTTTGATATTGCGAACTACCTTTGGGTTCCTGGGATAAATTCCACATGATCCTGGTGTATAATCCTTTCATTATGGTCATAAATTCAGGATTCAGTGTGTTAGTATTTATTGAGAGATTTTGCAGTTACAGTAATAAGGGACATTGGTCTGTAGTTTTCTTTCTTTCAGTGTCTTGGTCTTGCTGACCTCAAAGGTGTTCCCTCTTTCTTACTTTTTTATAAGTGTTTGAGAAGAATTGGTGCTAATTCTTCTTTAAATGTTTAAAATTCACCTTTGAAGCCATCTGGATTTTTCTCTGTTGGGAAGATTTTGATTATTAATTTATTCTCTTTAGCTGTTAATTGGCTTTCATAGTTTTCTGTTTCTTCTTGAGTCAGTTTTATTAGTTTTTGTTTTTTTTCTAGGAATTTGTCCCTTTTATCTGGTTTCTACAGTTGTTCATAGTATTCTCATGTTCTTTGTTTCTCTTTGTAAAATTTTAATTTTGTCCCATTTTTATTTCTGATTTTAGTAGGTGTCTTCTCTCTTTTTCTTAATTTAGGTTGTCAGTTTTATTAATCTTTCCAAGAGACAATTTTGGTTTCGCTGGTCTTCTCTGTTGTTTTTCTATTTTCTGTTTGTCTCTTTGTTATTTCTTTCTCATTCTAGCTTTGGATCTTGTTTTTCTCTTTCTAGTTCCTTAAAGTACAGTTAGGTTATTGATATATTAGTTTGCTAGGGCTACCATAACAAAATACCATAGACTGATGATCTACACAGCAGAAATTTATTTTTTCATAGTTGTAGAGGACGGTATTCCAACATCAAGGTGTGAAGGGGGTTGGCTAACTCTGAGGCCTCTCTCCTTGGCTTGCAGTTGGATGCCTTCTTACTGATTCTGCATTTGTTTATGCTTGTGGAATGCATGCCTCTGGCTTTTCTTAGTGTCTCCAAATTTCCATTTTACTTTCAACTCTTCTGTGATTTTCATTCTAAAGTGAGTCACTTGTAGACAGCATATAGAACTAAATACTTAGAAGATAAATGTATTTACCCTTCTACTGGAGCTGGGGGTGGGTCAGCTTCCCACAGGCACAGGAGCTAAACAGGCTAGGTTTGAATACCTGAAAGAAGGGAGATAGGATGGGGCTTCCCTGATAGCTCAATTTGTAAAGAATCTGCCTGCAATGTAGGACACCCCGGTTCCATTCCTGGGTCAGGAGAATCTGCTGGAGAAGGGATAGGCTACTCACGCCAGTATTCTTGGGCTTCCCTGGTGGCTCAGCTGGTAAAGAATCCACCCACAAGGCAGGAGAGGGAGACCTGAGTTCGATCCTTGGGTTGGGATGATCTCCTGGAGAAGGGAAATGCTACCCACTCCAGTATCCTGGAGAATTCCACGTTCTGTATAGTCCATGGGGCCTCAAAGAGTCGGACACAACTGAGTGACTTTCACTTTGTGGGTGGGCAGCTGCCAACATGCATTAGAAAGCGTGAAAGTGAGAACTGGGCGACCAGAGCAGAAGCCAGTGAAGTAGCTGAGGATACACAGATGATGATGGTGGTGTTAGAGTAGTTGGAGACGGCCAGTTTCAGAGGAATTGGATGTTTGATATGTAGTAATAAAAGACAGCAATTAACATTTACCATCTGCCCAAATTTTCCTTCCTTTTTTCTTTGAAGCAAATGTAAAAAGAGTGTATCTGAATTGGGGAGCTGGCCAGAAGGGAAGAGAAGTCTAGCAAGCAGGCACACCAGGGTGAGAACTGAAGTTGTCTGTTAAGTACTGGAGCAGAGATGATTATTATGCCAAGGCCCGTTCCATTCATTAAGCATTAACTGAGTGCCTACTGTGTACAAAGGCTTTACTAGAAAGAGGTCACAGGAGTTTGAAACAAGAGGAAAAGTTTGGGCAACGTTATCCTTGAAGTCTCTTAAACAGCCCATACATAGCAATATATTAATTAAAGCAAAATCAGTGCAGATGGTGACTGCAGCCATGAAATTAAAAGACGCTTACTCCTTGGAAGAAAAGTTAAAACCAACTTAGATAGCATATTCAAAAGCAGAGACATTACTTTGCCGACTAAGGTCCATCTAGTCAAGGCTATGGTTTTCCCTGTGGTCATGTGTGGATGTGAGAGTTGGACTGTGAAGAAAGCTGACCGCCGAAGAATTGATGCTTTTGAACTGTGGTGTTGGACAAGACTCCTGAGAGTCCCTTGGACTGCAAGGAGATCCAACCAGTCCATTCTGAAGGAGATCAACCCTGGGATTTCTTTGGAAGGAATGATGCTAAAGCTGAAACTCCAGTACTTTGGCCACCTCATGCGAAGAGTTGACTCATTGGAAAAGACTGCTGGGAGGGATTGGGGGCAGGAGGAGAAGGGGACGACCGAGGATGAGATGGCTGGATGGCATCACGGACTCGATGGACGTGAGTCTGAGTGAACTCCGGGAGTTGGTGATGGACAGGGAGGCCTGGCGTGCTGCGATTCATGGGGTTGCAAAGAGTCGGACACGACTGAGCAACTGAACTGAACCTTCATATATGTAAACGTTATGTATGCAGTAATTAATACACAGGCAAAATTTAATTGCATATTTTAATTCATTAAGTGAGTGAAGTTGCTTAGTCTTGTCCGACTCTTTGCGACCCAATGAACTGTAGCTCCTCCATCCATGGGATTTTCCAGGCAAGAATACTGGAGTGGTTTGCCATTAATTCATTAAACAGGTACAGTGAAAGGGTCAGTTCAGTTCAGTGGCTCAGTCGTGTCCGACTCTCTGCGACCCCATGAATCGCAGCACGCCAGGCCTCCCTGTTCATCACCATCTCCCGGAGTTCACTCAAACTCATGTTCATCGAGTCCGTGATGCCATACAACCATCTCATCCTCTGTCGTCCCCTTCTCCTCCTGCCCCCAACCCCTCCCAGCATCAGAGTCTTTTCCAATGAGTCAACTCTTCGCATGAGGTGGCCAAAGTACTGGAGTTTCAGCTTTAGCATCATTCCTTCCAAACAAACCCCAGGGTTGATCTCCTTCAGAATGGACTGGTTGGATCTCCTGGCAGTCCAAGGGACTCTCAAGTGAAAGGTTGAATTTGTTAAAATTAAATATGCTTATAAAGCAGTTTTGGTACACGAATTAAGCTCCTACGGCCAAATGCAGCGCTCAACGACTGAGTGCATATGTGGGACACAAGGCCAAGGTAGGTATCTTGTCCATGAACTGAGCGTCTATCCTCCCTAGAATGAAAGTTTCCAGGCAGCGCAGCCTCAGTGTAACCCAGCCGCCGCTGCGCCGCTCCTGCACCACGTGACTCACCGGGGCGGGATGAAGGGCGGAGGCTGCGTGCGCTTCCCAGCGTGCCGCGCAGGGCGGGGCGAGGGGCGGGGCCTGCGGAGGAGGCGCGGAGGAGGCGCGGCTGCCACAGGACGCGTCGCTCGGCCCAGCTACCGGATCGGCGCTTCTCGCCTTCAACGGCCGGCCTGCTGCTCCGAGCCCGCGGCGGCGGCGGCGGCTGCAGCGGCGGGCGGCATGAGCGTGTGAGATGCGGCCGCGGGCAGCCCGGACGCGAGCAGCGGTCGCCGCGGTAGCGGAGAANCTCGGCCCAGCTACCGGATCGGCGCTTCTCGCCTTCAACGGCCGGCCTGCTGCTCCGAGCCCGCGGCGGCGGCGGCGGCTGCAGCGGCGGGCGGCATGAGCGTGTGAGATGCGGCCGCGGGCAGCCCGGACGCGAGCAGCGGTCGCCGCGGTAGCGGAGAAGGCGGGCGCGGCCTCCTCAGCGCGGGGCGCGCAGTGCATGAGGGCGAGCACGCGGGCGCTGGGCAGCCGCCGGCCGCGCCGCTTCCATAAACACTTGTTTAGGACTCGTTCGCCCCGCTGAGGCCCCGGCATCCCCCTCATGGAGGCCCCGCCAGACGCCAGGCCCCACGCCTCGGCCGCCGCTCCGCTGCGCGCCCCGGAGGTGGCGCGGCTCCGTGAGGAGCAGGAAAAGGTAACAGGCCGCCCTCCGTCCCGCGCTTAAGCCAGTGGTCTCGGGAGGCGCCAGCTCCCCGGCGCGTCCTTGGTGCCCGGTTCCCCCTCCCCGTGGCTGGGGCCTGACCCCCGGCCGACCCCCTGCTGCCCTCAGTGGGCCGCAGCCTTTTGGTCTGGGCCCAGGCCCCCCGGACCCGGAACGAGGGAGAAGCGTAGCCTCTAGGCCTGGAAAGCGTGTTAGGAGAAACTTTGGTCACGTGCTTTTGTTGTCTTTTGTCTGGGACCCCTCGACCTTCGAAGGGAGGGGAGGGTTGGAGGAAAAGAGGTGTAGTAATCTGTGTAACTTCTGTATGAAAGTGGGTTTTAAACCTTAATGCGTACAGCGATGCTTGGGAATATTCTTGGTGAAGGACACGCTGTAAGAGTTCACCTTATTTTTTAAGCCATTTCTCTAATCGTTGCTAAAGTGTATAGTCTGTTGTAGTGATAACGCCTCTTGTGCATTTCTAGGTTTAGTTTCGTATATGTAAAAATTGAATGGTGTTTTGTTAAATTTTAACTTCAATTATATAAATAAGTTTTAATTTCTAATGAAGAGAAAAGTTTTGTATTTCCTAATGGGATTGCATACGAAGTATACCAATTTAAGAAATACAGTATTATTTTAATCTGAGATTTTTAATCTGAGATTTTTACCCCTTCTGGGTTCCTTATCATTTGTTTCTCATCATCTGTGAAAGTTTGAGATTCTTACTTTGAAAGGCAACTTTTAATTTACTTAATATATGTCTTGTGATCTTATTGAGATTATCATGGTTATAAACGTTAGGAAGTTGTTCAAAAGCTGTAGACACTGGGAATCCTAACTTTTCTATTGAGCATTTCTGTATGAAAATGACTACTTAACACGGGTAAACAAATCTTTAGCTGGATGAGGGCCTTTTCATAGAACCTAAAAAATCCTGGTTTACTTGGAAACAACCTGCTAGGATAAATTGTGGGAACCTTTCCTACTATATTCTGTTTGTTCTAAATTATTTCGTGCGTTGGATTTCCCTTTCTGAGAGCCGTTTTTCCTTGGCTTTTTCCAAATTGGGGGTTTAAAAATTCAGGTTCACTGACTGCGTTTAAATTATAAGACAATTTTTTTTACCTCCCCTAAGAGAAGAAAAAAGAAAAGACAGCTTCATGAAACCAATTTCTGGCAAAAACTATTTACATTTTTTTATTTTAGAAAATGTGAAACAGACCCTGGAAAAAGAGTTTTCCCATTGCCCTTCTTTCTGCTGAGGAATTAACTCTCTCCTCCTTCATAGTATATGTTTGCATACTGCTGACTTGGTATGTTTTCTCCCACTTGGCGTGTTGAAAAGAGAAATCCTTAGTTTTAGTTTTATTCTGATGTTAGTGAGGCTGAAATACAAAGGCTACGGTTTGGAGTGCTCTGAACAGCTTTCGGGTCTGGTATCCAGTTGCATTTGAAACCTCCCTTCTCAATTCCAGTCCTGTAGGAACCTGAATAGCAGTTTCAGTAGAAAGTTGAGTATGTTACCAAATTACTTTCTGTGCAGTGTTAATATTAATTTCACTTCCCTGGTGACTCAGATGATAAAGAGTGCCTGTAATGTGGGAGGTCAGGGTTCGCTCCCTGGGTGGGAAAGATCCCCAGGAGAAATGACAACTGACTGCTGTATTCTTGCCTGGAAAATCCTATGAACGGAGGAGCCTGGTGGGCTACAGTCCATGGGGCTGCAAAGAGTCCGACACGACTGAGTGCTGTAAATTAGTGTTATTTTGGCATATAAAACAAGCATGTGCTTGTCTGTCATGGGTGTGTAAGATCATTCTCAGTTCATGATAAAGCCTCTGAGTAAATAGCAACAAATATTTTAACCAGTCTGCTTCAGTGGACAGGAGAGACCCATAAGGCCACAAAATACACTGGTTAGCTATCCTATAATTACAGTTCATTGTGGGAAAACTTTAGTAAATAGTTAATAAATAAATAAGTCATATTTTTGTGAGGAACTGTAGGCTTTAAAACCAACCTAGCAGCTGTAGGAGTACAGTGAACTCTAGTAGGAAGTGTTGGGACACTGAAGGAAAAAGGGGAAAAAAGACATAGCAGTGTAGCAGTTAGTATTACTTTATGTAAGTCTAATTAAATGTGCTTTAGGACTTGCTTTTCCCTACGAGGACTCTGTGAGAGAATAAAATATGAAGAAAATGATTTGAATGACTCCCCCCTAGTTTTGGTAGCTAGCTGCTGCTGCTAAATCGTTTCAGTCGTGTCCGACTCTGTGCAACCCCATAGACGGCAGCCCACCAGGCTCCCCAGTCCCTGGGATCCTCCAGGCAAGAACACTGAAGTGGATTGCCATTTCCTTCTCCAATACATGAAAGTGAAGTCACTCAGTCGTGTCCGACTCTTAGCAACCCCATGGACTGCAGCCTACCAGGCTCCTCCGTCCATGGGATTTTCCAGGCAGGAGTACTGGAGTGGGGTGCCATTGCCTTCTCCGGTAGCTAGCTGCTGCTGCGCTGCTGCTAAGTCACTTCAGTCAACTGCAGCCTACCAGGCTCCTCCGTCCATGGGATTTTCCAGGCAGGAGTACTGGAGTGGGGTGCCATTGCCTTCTCCGGTAGCTAGCTGCTGCTGCGCTGCTGCTAAGTCACTTCAGTCGTGTCCTGCTGCTGCTGCTAAGTCGCTTCAGTCGTGTCCGACTCTGCGACCCCATGGACTGCAGCCTACCAGGCTCTTCCGTCCATGGGATTTTCCAGGCAAGAGTATTGGAGTTGGGATGCCATTGCCTTCTCCGTCAGTTGTGTCCTAGTAGGCTCTAATTGCAGAGAAGAGAAATGAGCTCTTTATATTCAATGGATACCTTTGGTTCAGGCCATTGTTTTCTCTGGGAATCTTGATTAACAATGGCTCCTAGATAAAGAGGCTTTCCTGATAACGTAGTTGGTGAAGAATCTGCCTGCAATGCAGGAGGTCTCCGTTCAATTCCTGGATCAGGAAGATCTGCTGGAGAAGGGATAGTCTACCCACTCCAGTATTCCTGGTCTTCCCTTTGGACTCAGCTGGTAAAGAATCTTCCTGCAATGTGGGAGATTTGGGTTCGATCCCTGGGTTGCAGGTAAAGATGGTTTAAATGTTGCTCATAATTTTTTTCCTTTTTAATTCAAGTAAGGAATATAACACATTTTACCTTGGTTCCCTTTCTCTGTTTTTTCCTTGATTATCCTTTGGAGCATTGAGTAAGAAGGAAAAATAGTAACGTAAGGGAAAAGACAGAGGAGAGGCAAGGGTGATTCACAACTTCAATGAATGACATCTGTAGTAAATGGATAGGATCAAGTATTTAAATATTGTTCTCATTAACGGCATCACTGCTGACATTTTCAAAAAAATTTTTTTGGTAAAAACTTCTGTTTGTTTTATTTTTAAGAATCTAGCAGAAAGACATGCACAGAAAGGTTTCCTGCAGATTTGTTTATAATAATGAAAAAAGCTAAAAATTCAACATTAGGGGATTGGTATGAGGAGACTTTTATGCAATTATTAAAAATTATAGAACAGTATGTGGTGTGGTTAATTATGTTTATGTGTGTTAGAATGGCCAAAAGTTCATTTAGGTATGAACTTTTTGGCCAATCCAGTATATACATAACACTTTATATAGGTGAGTGAAGTTGCTCAGTCATGTCCGACTCTTTGTGACCCCATGGATTGTAGCCTACCAGGCTCCTCAGTCCATGGAATTTTCCAGGCAAGAGTACTGGAGTGGGTTGCCATTCTTCTGGGATCAAACCCGGGTCTCCCGCACTCCAGGCAGACGCTTTACTGTCTGAGCAATGTACCACTAAATGTTTTAAAAGCACACAATTTCGTTTCTTATTTACCTAAAAGTGAGTGTGTTGAATAGGATTTTTTTTTTTTTTCAACAAAGGCTATGATGAAAACCTAATTAATAAAAGCTGGGATGTTGTATCTTTTAATTGCTAAGTACTTTCTGGGCCTAACAGTTCTTTGTTGGTTTGAACATCAGTTCAGCAGGTTTGTTTATTTTTTCGGAGTGGATTGATGCAGTTTATTCAAATATCTATCCTAGATGGTTGCCTTTTCTTTTTTCCTTGGAGATTTTATTTACTGTTAATTCTCAGAAGATACAGGAACAAGAGGGAACTTGGATCATCCCCGCACACACACACCTTTTTTTCGTTTAACTAAATCAGTTTTTACCAATATCAGTAAAGTATTTGGTGGAAAAAATGAAATCTACTTAGGAGCCTCTCTGGACTAACCAATTTGTTTTTAGGTATTTTTAAATTTCTTTTTGATTTTTTTTCAGTCATCCATTGGTTATTTAGTAGCATGTTGTTCAGCCTCTATGCATTTGTGTTTTTCTTCCTGTAATTGATTTCTAATCTCATAGCGCTGTAGTCAGAGAAGATTCTTGATATAATTTTAATTTTCTGAGATTTACTGAGGCTTGAAGCTCAGTTGGTAAAAAGTCCGGCTACAATGCAGGAGATTGTAGCCTGGTTCGATTCCTGGGTTGGGAAGATCCGCTGGAGAAAGGATAGGCTACCCACTCCAGTATTCTTGGGCTTCCCTGGTGGTTCAGCTGGTAAAGAATCCACCTGCAATGTGGGAAACCTGGGTTTGATCCCTGAGTTGGGAAGGTCCCCTGGAGAAAGGAAAGGCTACCCGCTCCAGTATTCTGGCCTGGAGAATTCAATGAACTGTATAGTCCATGGGGTTGCAAAGAGTTGGACACAATTGAATGACTTTCACTTTGATGATTTTAATTTTCTGAGATTTACTGAGGCTTGATTTGTGAGCCAAGATGCTGGAGAATGTTCTGTGTGCACTTAAGAAGAACGTGTATGCTGCTGCTTTCGGATGGAATGTCCTATAAATATTAGTTAAGTCTATCTGGTCTAGTGTGTTTTTTAAGACTTGTGTTCCCTTATGAATTTTTTTGTCTGGATGATCTATCCTTTGGTGTAAGGTGGTCTGTTAGAGTCCCCCACTATTATTGTGTTACTGTTGATTTCCTGTTCTATGGTAGTTAGCATTTGCCCTGTGTATTGAGGTGCTTCTGTATTGAGTGCATATTTATTTACAACTGTTATATTTGTTGGATTAATCCCTTGATCATTCTGTAGTATCCAAATTACAATTTCTTGTAATTGTCTTTGTTTTAAAGTCATTTTGTCTATGAGTATTGATAAGAGTATTGCTACTTCAGCTTTCTTTTGATTTCCTTTTGCATGGAATATCTTTTTCCATCCCCTCACTTTCAGTCTGTATGGGTGCCTGGGTTTAAAGTAGGTCTCTTGTAGACAGCGTGTATATGGATCTTGTTTTTGTATCCATTCAGCCAATCTGTGTCTTTTGGTTGGAGCATTTAATCCACTTATATTTAAAAGGTAATTATTGATTTATATGTTCTTTTTGACATTTTCTTAATTGTTTTGGGTTTGTTTCTGTAGGTCTTTTTCTCTTGTATTTCCCACCTCGAGAAGGTCCTTTAGCATTCGTTGTAAAGCTGTTTTGGTGATGATGAATTCTCTTAGCTTTTGCTCCTCCTCAGAGCTTTTGATTTTTCTCTTGAATGAGAATGAGATCCTTGCTGGGTAGGGTAATCTGCAGGTTTTCCCCTTTTATCACTTTATATTTTGCCACCCACTTCTGGCCTGCAGAGTTCGTGTTGGAAAATCAGCTGATAACCTTATGGGGATTCCCTTGTATGTTATTTGTTGCTTTTCCCTTGCTGGTTTTAATATTTTTTCTTTGAATTTAGTTTTTGTTAGTTTGATTACATGTGTCTTGATGTGTTTCTTCTTGGGCTAATCCTGTGTGGGATTCTCTGACCTTCCTGGACTTGGGTGACTATTTCCTTTCTCATGATAGGGAAGTTTCCAACTATAATCTCTTCAAATATTTGTTCATATCGTTTCTGTTTCTCTTCTTCTTCTGGGACCCCCATAACACAAATGTTGGTGCCCTTCATGTTGTCCCAGAGGTCTTTGAGACTCATTTCTTTTCAGTCTTTCTCTTTATTCTGCTCCTTGGCAACTGTTTCCAACATTCTGTTTTCCAACTCACTTATCCATCCTTCTGCCTCAGTTATTCCGCTGTTGGTTCCTTCTAGTGTATTTTTTCATTTTAGTTATTGTGTTGCTCATCACTGTTTGTTCTTTAGTTCTTCTAGGTCCTTGTTGAATATTTCTTGTATCTTCTGGATCCCTGAGTCCACTCTGTTTTTAAGATCTTGAATCATCTTTACTAACATTACTCTGAATTCTTTTTCAAGTAGCTTGCCTATTTCCTCTTCATTTATTTGGTCTTGTGGATTTTTGCCTTGCTCCTTTGTCTGCAGCATGTTTCTATGTTGTCTGATTTTGTCTAACTTACTGTGTTAGGACTTCCCTGGTGGCTCAGATGGTAAAGCGTGTGCCTGCAATGTGGGAGACCCAAGTTTGATCCCTGGGTTGGGAAGATCCTCTGGAGAAGGCAGTGGCAACCCACTCCAGTATTCTTGCTTGGAAAATCCCATGGATGGAGGAGCCTGGTAGGCTACAGTCCATGGGGTCGCAAAGAGTCAGACACAACTGAGTGACTAAGCTAAACTTACTGTGTTTGTGGTCTCTCTTTCGCAGGCTGCAGGGTTGTAGTTCCTCTTGCTTCTGGTGTCCGCCCCTTGGTGGGTGAGGTTGGTCCAGGGGCCTGTGTTGACTTCCTGGTGGGAGGTAGTGTGCCTGTGCTTTGGTGAGTGGAATTGAGTCTTGTCTCTCGGACAGGCAGGGCTGCATCAGGTGGTGTGTTTTGGAGTGTCTGTGAACTCAGTACCCTGGAGAAGGAAATGGCAACCCATTCTAGTATTCTTGTCCGGGGACTCTCATGGACAGAGGAGCCTGGAGGGCTGCAGTCCATGGGGTTGCCAAGAATTGAACACGACTGAAGTGACTTAGCACACCCTCACAGGAGCTTAGTACGACTTTAGGCAGCCTGTCTGCTGATCGATGGGACTATGTTCCTGTCTTGCTGGTTGTTTGGCATAAAGCGTCCAGCACTGGAGCCTACAGGCAGTTGGATGGAGCTGGGTGATGAAGATCTCTGGTGGAGCTCACACTGATTAATATTTCCTTGGGCCAGGAATTTTCTGGTGGTCCAGCATCTTGGACTCAGTGCCCTTTGCGTGCCACTCATTGATGGCACCTTGCTTCTGTAGCGGCCTGTATTTCTCCCAAAAACTTTCCTGTTTGTGGAGCTCCTTACTCTTGTCCCTTCAGGGTCTCTCTTCACAACCAACTTCCCCTCTTTGGGTCCACTCTCCAAACCCCACTTCCCTGCACCCTGGCCCTGGCTGCAGCAGAAGATACATGACTGAGGCTAGGGTGTGTAGGGCTGTAGCATGGGCCGTGCCTGCAGTTCTTACTTTGTAGACCACTTGCTGCATTCTCCTCTGGTCCCTTAGTCTCCTTTTTGCCCCAGCTCACCCCCACCGCGAATGGGCTTTTCTGAGCATGAGCTCCTCCTCGCCTTCAGCTCGTTCCTGTCAGGGCTGCAGTTCCTCCCCCTTTTCTCTCTCCTTTAGTTCCTATTTATTTATTTTTCCAATTTTTATTCATTTTAGTTTTTCTTTTATTTTTTTTAGTCTTTTTATCATCCTGTGAGGCTGCATGGGATTTTTCGTATCCTTTGATGTGTTTGAGGTCATCTGCTAGTGTTTAGCTGGTGGTCTGTGAGAATTGTGCCACATTTAAATGTGTTCTTGATATGCTTGTGAGGAGAGGCGAATTCTATGTCTTCCATTTTTGCTATCTTGACTCCTTCCCCAATTGTTGAAACCTGAGAAAGTTTGTCTAGGGTACTGTTACCTGAAGACTCATAATCTAAGACTTATTTTACATTTATATTTTCACCATCATCTGTGTCTGTTTGTGCTATCCAATATGATGGCCACTAACTACATGTGACTGTTATGTTTAAAATTCAAATTAAATAAGTTCAGTTCAGTCGCTCAGTCGTGTCCGACTCTTTGCGACCTCATGAATCGCAGCACGCCAGGCCTCCCTGTCCATCACCAACTCCCGGAGTTCACTCAGACTCATGTCCATCGAGTCAGTGATGCCATCCAGCCATCTCATCCATAAAATTTAAAAAAAATTTTAGTTACGAAGCTACATTTCAAGTGTTCAGTAGCCACATGTGGCTGTTGGCTATTGCGTTGGACAGTGTGGAGTTGGGAGATTTCCATCATAATAGAAAATTCTATTGGACAGTGCTGGTGAAGAAAGCTGCTCTCTTTTTTTATTCATATTGTAATCTGTTTATTAATGGTGAAGTGTCTTTCTCTGTCACTTATCTTCTGTTTCCTATTATGGACAGAAAACAAAAATTTCTGAATTGTCAACTGTGTTTGAAAGCTAAATACATCCCTGTCCATCACCAACTCCCGGAGTTCACTCAGACTCATGTCCATCGAGTCAGTGATGCCATCCAGCCATCTCATCCATAAAATTTAAAAAAAATTTTAGTTACGAAGCTACATTTCAAGTGTTCAGTAGCCACATGTGGCTGTTGGCTATTGCGTTGGACAGTGTGGAGTTGGGAGATTTCCATCATAATAGAAAATTCTATTGGACAGTGCTGGTGAAGAAAGCTGCTCTCTTTTTTTATTCATATTGTAATCTGTTTATTAATGGTGAAGTGTCTTTCTCTGTCACTTATCTTCTGTTTCCTATTATGGACAGAAAACAAAAATTTCTGAATTGTCAACTGTGTTTGAAAGCTAAATACCCTAAATGTGTTTCTGTTTTGTTGTTGTTTTTTTTTCCTTAAAAAAAAAAAAAAAGTCCTAATACAGTACAGCAAAAAGTATCCCATTTGATGTATAGATTTGGTCATTGTTCCTTGTTTGGTTTCCCAATGTTTGTGAATTGAGTACTATTAAAGATTTATAGAAAATGAGTGGTTTTCCCCAAAGAACAAAAAGACAAGACCGAGTTATGTGCCAGGCACTGTCCTAGATACAGTGATACACACAGAGTTTCTTTTTTCCCCTCAAGGGACTTAGGGATTTGTTTGCAAACATTTTAACAGAAAGCTTAATGTAGTGTGATAATTGTTCTCCTTCTAATTCTTTGCTTTTCAACCTGCTATAAATTGTCTTCTGCCTCTGTCTTTTCTTTGAAATTATTCTATCTGAAGTTTTTCGCTTGCCAAACTCAGTGGACCCTTTCTCAGATCTAGCCTTACTTGACCTCTGTGCTTTATTTGAAACTTTTAATTGTTCCCTGGGAAACTCTTGAAATTCTCTGTACCGTAGGAACTTTTGTGACTTCTTTTTTTCTGGCTCTGCTTTCTCTGTGCCTACTTAAGTCTCTTTAGTGTCTTCATCTAATGCTTAAATGTTGGTCATCCCTATACTTCTCATTATTGACAGTTGTCTTTTCTCACTGTGCATGTCCTCGAATATTCCTATATGCCAGGCCTCTTCCAGATTTGTTAACTGTTGGGCAGCTTAACTTGCATGGCCCACAAGCAGCTCAGTCTCATTTACTAACATTAATTTATCATCATTGTCCCTAATGTTGGGACATAGGCACCATACTCATCCTGATTCTGGGCAACATTATTCAAACCAGAATCTTTTCAGTTTGCCCTGATCCATCTTCTGATTTACTAAATCTTGTCAGTTCTTTCTTTTTTAAAAACTTATTTTGCTTTTTGGATGCATCTCATAGCTTGCAGAATCTTAGTTCCCTGTCCTGAGATTGAAGCCAGGCCACTGTGGTTGAAGTGCCAATTGCTAAGCACTGGACCGCCAAAGAGTTCCCCGTCAGTTCCTTCTATATGATCTATACTTTCTATCCTAAGACACCTACTAACTTGTCTTAATTAAACCCTTATTTGAAAAATACTATGTGAGATTTTTCTGTTAAATGTTGGTATTTTTTTTAATATTGTCAGTCTTTAATTTTTAGCATTCTGATGTTACCTGATTGTGTTTTTATTTTTGCACTTCTAATTTGTGAACATGTATAGCTTTAGTCTTTAAATTTTCTCATCTGTCACTTGGAGTTTGTTTACTCATTTGCCACAGATTTTCCACTTGTCACATTTGTTATTATTCCTTTATTTCTTTCTTTTGTGTTATTAAAATATTTAATTTTAAATTCTTTTAGCTTTATAGTTATATGGTTTCTATTTTCATTTTAGTTATTATCCTAGAAACTATAGTATCTCTTATTGCCTGTCTCTTATACACATCTTGATTTTTCTCTTGAATAGTATCTCTTATTGCAGTCTACCATAAATTAGTAGGATATTTTTCACAAAATCTTCTGAAATTTTACCACTTAGAAAATTATTCAGAAATCTTTTGATGGCTTAATTTCATGAGCCCTCCCTCATTTGTGCTGTTGTCATATATTTTACTTTTGCATGTTTTTAAAAATTCACCTCATCCCCCCAAATTAAGATTATTCTTGTTGATATTCTGTTGTAATTTTTATTTAGTTCTGAGCTGGGAGAGGATTTTTTTTCCCCCAACACTTGAAAGGTGCCATTCCATTATCTTTCTGACGTCTTTGGTTTCTTTTAGTCTTCTGTTAGTCTTACTGTTTTCTTCACTGAAAATTTTGGGTATATCTTCCCTCTATCTGGGGCTTCCCTGGTGGCTCAGACGGTAAAGCGTCTGCCTGCAATGCGGGAGACCTGGGTTTGATTCCTGGGTCGGGAATACCCCTGGAGAAGAAAATGGCAACCCACTCCAGCACTCTTGCCTGGAAAATCCCATGGATGGAGGAGCCTGATAGGCTACAGTCCATGAGGTCGCAAAGAGTCGGGCACGACTGAGCGACTTCACTTCCCTTCGCTTCCCTTCCCTTCCCTTCCCTTCCCTTCCCTTCCCTTCCCTCTATCTGGTTTTGGACTTTCCATCTTTGGTTTTTAGGCAGTTGATTATGATGTATAGTTTTGATTTTCCTTTTGTGTAGTTTTGGTTTGCCTGCTTTGAATATGGAGTTTATTAAATCTATAATTTGATGACTTGTCAGTTTAGAAAATTTTTGTCTGCTCTTCTGGGTGCTGGTTTTATGTCACTGTCTTCTTCACTTTTTGTATTCTGAATATACATATTAGACATTTTCATTGTCTCATATGTCTTAACTTTCCTTTCTGTATGTCCTTGCTTCATCTTGATCTATATGACTTTATCAATACCTTCTCCTGACGTCTGTTCCTGTTCACTAATCTTGTTCTTCCTGGTGGCTCAGAGGTTAAAGTGTCTGCCTGGAATGCAGGAGACCATGGTTCGATCCCTGGGCCGGGAAGATCCCCTGGAGAAGGAAATGGCAACCCACTCCAGTACTCTTGCCTGGAGAATCCCATGGAGGGAGGAGTCTGGTAGGCTACAGTCCATGGGGTTGCAAAGAGTCAGACACGACTGAGCGACTTCACTTCACTTCTTCAATCTTGTTCTTACAGATCTAATCTACTGGTAAATTCTTTTACTAAATGCTTAATCTCAGTTATAGTATCTCTTTCAAGAATTTGTTTTTACATTTCTTTAATAAATTTAAGGCCTGTATTGATATCTTCAACCTTCCCTCTGTTTTCATGAATATATTAATCATAAAAGTGTGTCTTGTAACTGCAGTATGTAAATTAAATGAAGCTATGTTTCTGTTTATTTCTTCTCTTGATTTCTCATCTGCTGTTCCTGTTTTCATAGACTGCCTTGTAATTTTTGATTGGATGTCAGACAGTGTAGCGAAAATATCGTAGGCTACTGATGCTGTTACCATCCTTCAAAGAGGGATAAATTTTCTTTAAGCAGCCAGAGTACTAGTGGACCAACACAGCTCGGTTGAGAGTTAGTTTTGGATTTATTAGGGCTGGCCTGTTTCATTTTTGCTCCTGTTTCTAGCATGAAGTCATTGCTAGCTTCTAAGTCATGGCTCTAATTCTGTAGAGAGTATGGTGTTTTGTTTCTGTGGCTGTGTATATATTGGTTTGTAATTTTCTTCCCTTGATGTCCATAGTAGGTTTTGGTTTCAGAATCATGCTGACCTCATAAAGCAACTATCATTTTTGTATATTCTGTAAAAAGACTTTATGTATTAATGGTATGATTCTACCTTAAATATTTGGACTAATTTTCCAGTGAGACTGTCTAGGCCTTGTATTTTCCTTGTATGGATATTTTAAAATTTGGAAATATCTCTAGGTTTGGTAGTGATGTTCTCTTTTTAATTTCTGTTATTTGCAGTTCTTGTGTGTCTTTTTTCTTTTTGATATATCTTCCTAGGGAGTTATTAATCCTAATCTGTCTTTTTAAAGAACCAATTTTTTACTTTATTGATTTTT
>SJYT01028202.1:357965-382965 GCA_006410635.1 Cephalophus harveyi
ATTCTTTGAAAATTTTTTTTTTTTTTTTTTTTTAAGTTGCTATGCACATGTTCTTATTTTTTTTCCCCTTACTGGTTAGTGTTCTTAATTTTTTGAGCATTTTAAGAATCTATTGAAATATCTCTAAGGAAAACAATTTATGTTTAATTTCATTGTTTTAGTAGTATAAGCATAGCTTAAACTGACTATGACATGCTTAAAATTTTATCATAATTCACCAGGGGAACAAAATGGGCCGTTCAGAGCATCTCTTTATCCCAAGTATTTCTTCTTGAAATGTAGTAGAAAAATATCACTGTACTCATTTTTAATGCATCAGAATAAAAATTACAGGTGAAAACATTTGAAGATATACTGACAAAATAAAATACTTTCACTACTGTCATTTTTTTAAAACTGATGAAGTGTTTATGTTACATTGGTTTTTTGTTATTTATAACATTTGTGTATTCTGCAAAATATGTAACATTGAAAACAGGCCTGCAGATTGTACAAAATACTAGTTATCTTATATCATATGTCACCTAATAGTTATGAAGTGGGTTTTGTACCTAAGTATGAATCGGAAAGCTGTAATTTGTTCTGCAGTTATCAGCCTGCATTAGAGAGGTATGATAAAGTGTGCTGCTTAAAAACTAACATTCGCATCTCTGTGCACTTGACAAATAAAAATGTATATCGAGGCGCTTTTAAATCTGTAAAGCCACTTCTGTAGTTTTCTGATACAATGATTTTGTAGCTTTGTGCATTGCCCTGTTTTTTCATGAGTAGTTATCTGTTTTCATGACAGGTGGTCACTAACTGCCAAGAGAAAATCCAGCATTGGTGAGTGAAAGATCGTTTTATTACTTTTCTGAAATGCTAATGGAATCACTTATTTGTATTTTAAAAAAGTACAGTTTTTGCATCCTATAATTGAATTCTTCTAGTAATCTCCATTTTGAATCCTTTTGGTACTAATTTATATTGTCTTTAATTGTTTATTGAATTCTGTGTGCCCTGATTTCCTGAAGTTGCATCACCATTTGTGTTTATTTTAATATTTTAATTGCTTTCTTTTTCCCTTCCTTCGTTTCTTTTTTTAAAGTTAGATTAATATTACTATTGTTATGAAGTTGAGACTGATGCATTTTTTAACCTGACTAATCAGCTTTATTTTGGGACTGTTTTTTGTATATGTAGTAGAATAATAATTAGAATCAATTGTTTTAAAATAATGATGGAAATATGTACAGATACATTTTCCCAAAGTTTGAAAAATCCAATTAATTGGCTGCATCTCAGAGCTTGCTTTAGAGACCACACTTTTTAGAATATATAGAGAAAGAAAGCATATCTATTTTAATGTGCTAATCTATAGTTAATAAGACAATGCTTGGTAAATAACACATTTCTTGTGTCTTCTGAGGAAAATGCTCAATTTAATGGTGAATAAAATCTTACGAGTTGTCATGAGGTATAGCTGTTGATCTTACGGATATCAAATTACAATATATCCATGCTGTGTTTACGAAGATTTTACTGAGAGAACAACAGGAGCTGTCTTGATTATTGTCTGCAGGGTTATTGCAAAATCATGATAACTGCCCCTTTAGTGGTGAGATTAAACCTTTGGTTATACACCATCAAGCATATAATATTTTAAATTTATTTTAAGAGGCTTTTTCTTCATGCCTGAGAGATTTTCAAGGAAATAATTTATAGTTAGTGTATATCAAATGTTTTTTGGTTTAAATGCACATAGGCTGCAAGCAGTGGATAAGGGTAAAAATTGGTGCCATCTGTACACATCATCTTATTAAATTCTGACTTTTGGCTTGCAGAAATAATCTAAAACTAAATAATATCCATTTTATAAATAAAATTTTAGAGACTTCATTAATTTTCAATAAATGCAGAGTTGTAGCTACATCCATTGGTGGTTTAAGTCTGTCAGTATTTCCATAATGGACCATTTACTTTTCATTTTACATTCCGTCCAGGTTGAAACTTGAAATACAAGTACTTGGTCAAAGAATTAATATTTTTCACCTGCTAATTTGGCAAAAGGGATCCATTTTACAGATAATTCCCAGGTGAAGTTTTACAGTGTGGACTTTATTGGTTTTGGTAAAGAATTCAGGACATTAGGAAAAGGTTGATTCACTCAGAACAGATACTAATTTACACAATGTGTGAATGACACCTTGCTTCTGGTTTGTGTTTTAAGATTCTTTCCCTTCTAGACTGTGAGTTCTTTAAGGCTAAGGGGGACATGTTTTCTTCCTTTTATCTATAGCACTTCCTGCTGTGTTTGGCACGGTATAGGCACTTAATAAGTATTTGAATAAATAAAAACCAAATATTTGATTATTTTATGTATAACGTTTTTACAAGTACCATATAGTTATGTACAGCGTTTTTAGAAGTACTATATAGCATTACCCAAGCCTGATGAACAATGATTGACAGAAATGTGCCATTTACATCAGAGCAGATTCATATGAATCTGTCTCAGTTTCCAGATTTTCTGTAGCTCCAAACTACAGAGCTTAGCATATTTGCCTTCACATATCTTAAAGTTATACAGTACCTTACCTACATGTTAAACAATTAAAATAATTTTTCCAGTTAATTTGCATTTTCCTCTGAATTATTTTTAATATGGCTCAGGAAACAGACTTTTATGTTTGTTTTTAATGAGGATCTGATATTGCTGGAATCCAAATGGCCAGTGAATTTACCAATTTATTACATTAAAAAACTGAAACCAAGTGTCTCCATTCCTCTGAAAGCCAGGAAATTGCTATTTGGGAGTGCTGTGGAATTCTTGTGATGTTTTTATTATCTTAATTCCAGAAACAATGATTGAGTTTCTACCATATGCCAGTATTATACTGCTGTTTGGAATTGAAAGACCCTGCTCTGGAGAAATTCAGCAGTCCCCTGATGTTTTTGGCACTGGGGATCAGTTTCGTGGAAGACAGTTTTTCCATGTACTAGGGGTAGGAGGAATAGTTTCGGGATGATTCAAGTGCATTACATTTATTGTGTACTTTCTTTCTATTATTACTACATTAGTTCCACCACAATTCATCAAGCAGTAGATCTTGGAGGTTAGGGACCCTTGGAGAAATTCATAGTTGGACACTAAACAGGGAAATTACAATAATTCTGTGCTAGTTGGTTAGAGATAGGAAGCAAAACAGAGACAAATTATTTTTAAGGATGTCTCATGCACTGCTTTTAAAAACATGTTGCTTTTCACTAACCTTTGGTGTTATAGTCTAAAATACAATTCATGTAACTAAGTTCCCCTTCTTTATGAGTACATACCAATATAATAAGGAGGAGCAAAATATGTGATTTTTTTTGAAGTGTTGTCTTAGGCTAGGGATGTTTATGTTTGTTTGTGCAGTTTTAGAAAATTCTTAAAGGGAAGAGTAATGAATTAGAATATTACCCTTCAAAGATAATCCTATTTTTTTTAATGTAGGACACAAAATAAAAATATTTATAGAAAAGGAGTAAAAATTGTCCAGAGCAATGAGATCTGCCCCTAGAAATCTCTTTGAGAAAATTAATTCAGATCCCGGTACTTTGTTTTACTTAAAGACGTTTATAGTATTTGTTTAATTAATAACAGGTAAACAGGAAATGTTTGAGCCTAATAGTTGAGAATTTGTGTAACATTTTTAGAGCTAGTAATGGTTTTCAATTTAGTGAAGATTTAAGAAAATTTTTAGGTACATCTTTTTTCCCATGTAGTTCTTTTTACTTAACTCAGGAAATAAGGCATTATAAAATCCATACACTATTTTCTCATTAAAATGTCAGTGTTTGATCCACGTGGGGCTGATAACTCTGTGTAGGTTATTTGTAATTTTTTATCCTTTTAATTCTTTCCTAAAGAGCATGGAGGGATTTGGAGGCACAGACCTATGTTGGAATTCTGTCATTTTCTAACTTTGTCACCTTGGGTGAATTATGAAGATTCTTAAGTTTTCTTCTTGTAAAGTGATTAACTTGAAGATCAAGTGTGAGATAATGTCTATAGACTATCCAGACTGGCCCTTACACATACAGTAACTCTGAAATCTTTTTTGAAAAGTTTTAAACTCATTGTTAGATGAAGAAAGAAGGAAAAATCAAAAATCCTCCAAAGCTTTGTAAATATTCCTGAATATTTTGTGTTCACACCATTATCTTTTATCCTGATGGAGAGATGGTTTACTGAGTGGTATTGTTAAACTTTTATTGTGTTCAAAAAACTTTCATTATGAAGAGTTTCAAAGGGTGACGGAGTTGTGTACTGAACCCACATGTATCCACCACTCTGCTTCAGTGATTGTCAACTCATGGTTTCATCTGAACTGTTTCCTTTTAAAGCAGTGCATCCTACCCTCTTCCCCCATCTCTCAACTATTTTGGCATGAATCTGAAGCATATCATTCCATGTGGACATATTTTAGTATACATCGTAGAGACATAAAGGATTCCATATTAACTTTTTAAAATGTAAGTTAAAACATTTGAAATCATGACTACACCTGTTCATCACCAGGTGGTCAATACTGAAACACATTGATTATGTTCTTTGCAGCTGAAGATGGAGAAGCTCTATACAGTCAGCAAAAACAAGACCAGAAGCTGACTGTGGCTCAGATCATGAACTCCTTATTGCCAAATTCAGACTTAAATTTAAGAAAGTAGGGAAAACCACTAGACCATTCAGATATGACCTAAATCAAATCCCTTAAAATTATACAGTGGAAGTGACAAATAGATTTAAGAGATTAGATTTGATAGACAACAGTGCCTGAAGAACTGTGAACTGAGGTTCGTGACATTGCACAGGAGGCGGTGGTCAAGAACATCCCCAAGAAAAAGAAATGCAAAAAGACGAAATGGTTGCCTTGGGAGGCCTTACAAATAGGTAAGAAAAGAAGAGAAGTGAAAGGCAAAGGAGAAAAGGAAAGAGATACCCATCTGAATGCAGAGTTCCCAAGAATAGCAAAGAGATAAGAAAGCCTTCCTCAGTGATCAATGCAAATAAATAGAGGAAAACATTAGAATGGGAAAGACTAGAGATCTCTTCAAGAAAATTAGAGATACCAAGGGAACATTTTTCCAGTAGTCATGTATGGATGTGGGAGTTGGACTGTGAAGAAAGCTGAGCGCTGAAGAATTGATGCTTTTGAACTGTAGTGTTGGAGAAGACTCTTGAGAGTCCCGTGGACTGCAAGGAGATCAAACCAGTCCATCCTAAAGGAGATCAGTCCTGGGTGTTCTTTGGAAGGAAAGATGCTAAAGCTGAAACACCAGTACTTTGGCCACCTCATGCGAACAGTTGACTCATTTGAAAAGACTCTTGCTGGGAATGATGGAAGGCAGGAGGAGAAGGGGATGACAGAGGATGAGATGGTTGGATGGCATCACTGACTCGATGAACATGAGTTTGAGCAAGCTCCAGGAGTAGGTAATGGACAGGGAGGCCTGGCGTGCTGCAGCCCGTGGGGTTGCAAAGAGTCGAACATGACTGAATGACTGAACTGAACTGATATTTATATAGTTCAAACTTTAAGAGGTACAAAAGGGTATAAATGGTATGTAGTTTCCCTCTTCTCTTGAAAATCTCACTTTTCTTCTTGGTAAATAACTGCTTATTTTTACCAGTTCCCTGCAAATCTTTGCAGAAATTACTTGCACAAGGGATGTATATTTGTATGTATGTATGCCTGTATGTATGTATGCATGCATGCATGCGTGTTCTTGTATGTGTATATTCTTCCACATGTTTATATATATTATGCTCCCACTGTGATTAAAGTGCGATCAAACTGTACACTGTTCATCACACTATATAATACTATATTTTTGAGATGTTTTTAATCAGTAGTTATTTTATTTTGTTCCTATGAACTACATTGTGTGTCAGATGTCTAATTTTTAGAGTTACCAAATACTTTTTGGTGTTATATTTTTAAAAATAAATAATGACCACAGGACAGAGTATGACTTTCTACAACTCAGAATACATCCTTACTAAGCTATTGTATCCATTTTTTATTATTCTTTAATAAAAGTACTCCAAGTGTACTGACAACATCCATTTGCCTGTATAATGTTCTTTGGTTTTGCATATTGGACTGAACTTACCCTGTTGTTTTCTGCTGATTTTGTTTGGGCTCACTCGGGTGGTTGCAGCCCCAAAATGGCCTCACCCGCAAGTCTGGTGGCTAGTGTGTGATGCTTAGCTGGGCCTCTCTTTCCATGTGCTCTTTTTATCTGGCTTACTTTATGTGATGCTACAAGGACAGCAAGAATGGAAGCTGCCAAGTCACATTCTGTTGGTCAAAGGAACTCATAAAACTAGACCAGGTTCAGAGGGAGGGGAAATAGACTCCATTTATTTACTGGTGAGTGGATTGACAACAGATTTATGGTCATTTTTAGTGCACTATAGATGACTTCTGTTGAACATATTCCACAGAAAAAAGAAATCTCATTACCTGTGTTGATTTGTGAGAATTAAATGAAATATGGTATGTGATGCCTGGCACATAGAAATCATCTATATCTTAGGCATTGTTTGTAATCATAAGTTATATGCATGTGAATTGTTAAAAAAAAAAAGTCTTGTTTACTGCAAATTATCTTAAGAGTTTTAAGTATTAAGTAAAGTTATCTATGAAATTACCTGCAGCAGACTTAAATGACAACATTAAATAAGCTGTTTTATATTGCTCAGATGTTTAATTTTGGAAAAAAATAAATTTGGAGATAAAAATTCTGAAGCTTTTGAACTTTGAGAGGGAGATTGTAAAGCAGACATGACATTTGTTATTTTTCAGGAGAAACTGGACCAAAAAAATACAGTTTTAAAAATTATTATTATCTTTTTTCTGATGTCATGTGTTAATACATGGTTTGGGATGTTAATAAGTAGATATTGAAATTCTTGTGTGTAATGTTTGAAAGCAAATTAAGATCCCCCCTAAAAAATATTCAAGTTGAATGTTTTAAGAATGATTTTTTAAGAAACAAAATTTGTATTAAATTTTTTATTCTATATATAAAATGAAAACATTTATCAAAAGGTTGAAATGAGAAAAGAATAAAGGTACATTTTCTCATAATTCTGAGGAGAAGCTAAATTCTCTCCCTCTCTTGAAAACATTTTACTTTGTTTCTTTCAGCTTCTTAATTCTATATGTGTGTTTATGTCACAAATGTCAAATTGTAAATGGGTAAGGCTTTTTTCTTTTAAAAGAGTTAATGATTTGTAAACTGTAATTGCAGTTTGTTACTTCTAGGAGTCCCCTGCCTAGCCTTTATGTCTTTTTTTGGAAAAACCACACTAGTTTGATACTTAAAGCATTTCTGAAAATAAAAGGCAAAATTATATGTTATAGGGGAATTTTTTTCCTCCCAGAGAGTTTATAAAGTATTATAAAAAGAATCCCTAATGACATCTCATCATTTAGAACATAGTCTTTGATGATGTGTTTCCAGTGTCCATATACTTTATTTGGTTCACAATTTCTCAGAATCAGCTTAAGTCCAGTGAGTATTTTGGTATATCTGATTGAGGCTACATTTCAATTTGATTTGGCTACCTCATGATTTTTCATCTTTGTGATAACCACATTAGGTTTGAAAACTACACTTCTTTGGATTCTGAGTTTTTTCATTTTCCATTCAGTTTTGCTTACTTTTTATACAGTGAGAGCAACCTACAATAAAACTTTCAAGCACAGCACTGTGTGAGGATGAAGTTAAATATTGCAACGGTACTGCTTGACTGAGAGGTGGCTCACTCGTGAGTTCATGCTCTGTTTTGAGATATGTGTACTTAGTTGCTCAGTCGTGTCTGTCTGCAGCCCCATGGACTGTAGCCCACTAGGCTCCTCTGGCCATGGGATTTTCCAGGCAAGGATACTGGAGTGGGTTTCCATTTCCTACTCCAGGGGATCTTCCTGACCTAGGGATCAAACCCGTGTCTCCTGCATTGGCAGGCACATTCTTTACCACTAGGGCTACCTACCTGGGAAGCCTTTGTTTTTGAGATACAAAAGTCTAAATTCTAATGTACTGAGACAAAAGGAAGTGTTGGTATCAGTATGTGATTAAGGAAAATGTAAGCTGTAAAAAAAATTTGGCTTGTGTACAGTTTTTACTAATTTGTTTTGAACTCTTGACCAAATTGGTGACAGTTTTCCCATTTTTAAAAAAAATTTAAATTGAACTAGATAAAAATAATTTTGAGAATTTTAATTCTCAAATAATTTTATTTGCTGGGTTCAAGGCCAGGATTGCTGTTTTGTTTTGTTTTACTCATATAAGACCTCTTGAAACAAATAGTGACCTCAAGGGATTTATGATTGGGCTTCTATTGAAATTGGTGCAAAATACAGGGCCTTTTTATGAGGAAAGGATCTAGAGGTTTTATCAGTCTTTCATAGGTATCAGTAGCCATAAAGAGTTATGAGTCACTGTTCTATAAGAAAACAACACACAACAGTTTACTTTTTTCTAAAATGCAATTTAGAAATATAGAAAACAAGTTGAAATGACAAAACTTACAAATTATGTTAGACTAAGTAGAAACTGATGCAGATATTCAAAGCTTAAGTTAGTTATAAATTTAACATATCTAAAGTCATCTTTTCTTAAAAGTTCCTTCTTTTGATTTGTTATAGAAATATATATCAGTTGTAGAAAATTTAGAAAATAAAATAAAAATTACCTCTAAACTCATCACCTAAAGCAGTTGGGCACTTTGAGGGTATTTCTTTCATACTTAGAGTAATGTATTTTTGTAACTTTTAAACTTTCTTATGTTCAATTCATGTCTCATTTTATTCATAAGAGCAAAAGAAGGCTGATAAAGAAACAGGCACCTATGGTAAACTGACAAATCTCAAGTTACATGTGCATGGTTATTGGTATGGGGCACAAACAAATTCCTCTGTCCCACCTTTGCTGTGTATATTCATTGTACTCTCTTGTCTCATTGCTGAAAACTTAAATTGAAGAAATCTAGTAGAATGTTAAGACTTCCCTGGTGGCTCCGCTGGTAAAGAATCTGCCTGTAATGCAGGAGACCTGGGTTTGAACTCTGGGTTGGGATGATCCCCTAAAGGAGGGCATGGCAACCCACTCCAGGATTCTTGCCTGGAGAATCCTCATGGACACGAGCCTGGCAGGCTGCAGTCCATGGCGTTGCAAAGAGTCAGACACGACTGAGTGACTAAGCAGTAGCAGCCATACAATGTTAGGTGTATCTGTCTCTTTTTAGATAATTTTGTTTCATTAAACTTCTGAAAAATTACTAAGTTTTTATATTTAGGTTCATCTTTCTATTTCTAAAAATAAAGTTTTCTCATGGACTCAAAATATAAAGAACGTGGATTATTTCATCAACATCTTCTGATATGTCTCCTAGGTATAAGCTGAGGTAAAGGAATATGTGACCATATTGCCTGAATTTTGTAGTAGATGTCATTTATCTTACTAGTAATTTGTTTTACCATGACCATTAAAAAAAAATGCTGTTAATTCAGTACACTTTTAAATGGTTAAAAGTGTATTTCCCATCAATTACAGAAGGCACAACCATGTAGATCCTTCTTTCAAGAATGTTTTTATTGCTTAATATAACCTTGATAATTTGTTTATGCTGTTTAAGAGGATACTTTTTAAAAACTCAGTCATTCCATTCTTTAGAAATGAGAAAATTTCTCTCTTTACCATGCCTGAATTCAGCATTCCTCTGTTTTCTTAATTTTTGAGGTTAAAAACCCAGGCATCCATCAAGCCAGCAGATCTTGGAGAAGCATTGCAAAAAAAAGAAAAAAAGACATGCTATATTTGAGTGATGATCCCTGCAGCATATGGCATAATGCTTGGTTGCAGAGCAGGCGCTCAATAAATGGTGAATTGAATTGAAACAAAGGTTTCTTGGATGCTTAATAGGACATTCCAGAGTGGGTATGATGGACTAAGAATCATTTCTAAAGAAAATTGTATATATATTCCAAAATATTTGGGTTTTATAATTTCTCAAATTAACAAACAAAAAAAGAACTAACTCTACCCCAGATCAACCTAGATATTAGCATTAATGTAAAGCCCTTTCCTTCTTTTCCCTTTAAGCATCTCTTGGTATTTTCTCCTTTTTTGTTTAGGATAGTAGGTAAAGAGAATGATAGGAGGTTTTTTTCTTTTTAAATGGGCTTAATGTCAATACTTTCTGCCTATTACAACTTCATACTTTAAAGAGAAAAATGAACAAATTTTGTTTCAGTGAATTTTTATTTTATGTTTTTACTATTGAAAGCTGGAAATTGGAGTCTTTACTCACTTGCTTCAAACATGGGATGTAGAACTTTTTTCTTTTGCTTTACAAAGGTTTTCTTTTTTACCATGCATTTAAGAGGGTTAAAGAGTTCCTTTCATATTTCTCCCATCTCCTTTTTAATATTCTATTATGAAAATCTTCAAACCTACAGAAAAATTGAAAGAATTATATGGATGAAACTTGATCACATAGCTATCCATACCTCAACCCTTAGTCCATTTTTTTATGATGTGTTTCAAAGAAAATTGTGGACATCTGCATACTCCACCTGTAAATACTTGACTGTACATGTCATTTAGCTTGCTCTCTCATACTTTTTACAGCCTTATGAAAGTAAGATATTTCTCATGAGATCTGTCCTGATCTCCATCCCTAAGGTTAAGGCTAGTTTGCAGTTATGTCCTTTTTTGCTGCTGCTCTTTAATAAAAACCTTAGGTGTGTCTCAGAAGGCTTACAGCATATGATTAGCAAGATTTAGAAGAAGATTATGAAAGTTTCTTCTGTGCCATATAACAGTGCTTTAGTTCTTATTTTCTGTAAGTAACATTGCATGAGGATGTTTGGTGAAAATTAAATCTTATTTATTGGGTAATTCTTTTAAATTAAGAATTGAAGGTTGAACCTAATCTGTAAGGATCAGATATGGTGAAACCAAACAAGGAAGTCTTATCTAGTAATGGAATAAATAAGTAGGCTTGAGAGATTTATCCTTACTACATCTGGGTTTTATGTTCATCTGAAAAAAAGTTATTTTAAGCAGTTGGCTTCTTTGACTACATTTTTACAGTCTCCAAAAATTTAGTTATATATTTCTGAGTGGTAAAAATAGAAAAAAGTCTATTCAGATTTTGGTACAAACAAAGATACCTTCTATAACACATTAGTTCTTAGAGTCATTTTGTGTTTTCTGCTGTATAGGCTTTGTGATCTTTTATGGGATTTTTTTTAAGCCCGAAGTATTAGAGGAGGGACTATTTGGAGATAACTGTTTGACCAAGCACTTGATCCTGAGTATTTCCTCTAGTGGGAATTTCAGGGAGAGAGTTCCTCAAGCCATCATTTCTTCCAGTGGCACTGCTTGACTCTACTTGCCTCCCTTCAAAAAGGATTTCTGCATGAACTGTTTTTTAAATTTTCTTCTCCTTTCTTTGTGTATTTTTAGAAAACAATTAAAAATTTAGAAGTAACAACTCCGATCTTAAACTGTTCTCCAATATGGCCACAGTTTTTTTCTTCTGGAGAGAATTATTGATTTAGTTTAAAACTGAATATGCTTTGGAATACTGACATTGACCTCTTGTAGTGTCTTTAATTGAATCTTCTGTTCTTTTAATATATAAAAGAAACCTGCCCCCCTTTTCAGGTGTATTTACCAAAATAATACATATTGAATGCTAACTTTAATATTAGCTTTTTAACAATTAGTAGGAACATTTAGGGCTTCCCTGATGGCTCAGATGGTAAAGAATCTGCCTGCAGTACAAAAGACCTGGATTTGATCCCTGGATGGGGAAGATCCCCTGGAGAAGGAAATGGCCACCCATTTCAGTATTCTTGCCTGGGAAATCCCATGGACAGAGCAGCGTGGTGCAGTTGCAAAGAGTTGGACACAACTTAGCAACTAACATTAGTCATCTAAGCATTTGCCAAATTACTTATGTAAAACTGCTAGTGTTTATAGATTTAATGAGTTCACGGTGTTCAGGCATTGTGTCACTTCAGTTCTTCCAAACTGTCCCATTTATTGTTCACAGCAGTCCTATTTCTAGAAGCTTCCTGAATTGTTAGGTTTAGTTATACTGTCGTTAAGTAAGTTGTGCTATTTGTATCAAATTGAATGAATTTTACACAGTGAAGTTATCTTAGTGGGTAATACAGTCTTTCAAATTTTAGAATTGGTGTTTTTGATACTTCATGGGAAAAGGGTCATTGAAGGCTCAATGTATTTAGATGTTCAGTGCTGGGCAAGGTGTTAAACCATTTATATTTAGTCCTCTTTGAATCTGTGAGATAGGTATTATTTCAGTTTTTTACCATTGAAGATATAAGTCTAGGATTAATTTGTTAAATGGTGGAGCGGGGATTGATCCTCTGGTCTGACTTCGAAGACATGTTCTTTCTGGTATATAGGCCTGTTCCTGAAATTTCCTACCATTTTATTCATATAAAAATATCCAGAAAGATGACTTTTGCCTTAAACAAATAAAAACATTTTATGTTTATTTTTATAAAGGGATTTGAGAGGAAAGTTTTTAAAAAACACTTGAGCATTAGAAAATGAAAAGGCTTGCGTGATAGAATACTGGTCAGAAGACCTAGGTTAAGGTCATTGCTACCTCTCCTTAATAGAGTGGATCTAATTTCTCTTAAATGTGTGTGTGTTTTTTTTCCCATTTTTCTTCTGCTTTCTCTTTTGTAAAGAGGAAAATATTGATGTGACATTTACTACAGGAATATTTTTATGATAAATATGTGAAATTCCTTGATATTTTTAAGACTAAATAAGATGATTTTTATTAATTATGTTTGTTGCTTTAGGGGAGCTAAGGAGTAAACTGAAACCAATTCCATGAACAGTCATTTTTATTACCTGGAGAGTGATTATCTATACTGCAATTTATCCTAATTTTAATTTGATAATTTTTACATGTTCTTTTAAATTACTTGCTGAATTGGTGAGTTTTTGTTTTTGTTATTTTTTTTTAATTGAGAAAACCACCCCTCTGCTTTAAAAAGTTTCAGTGCTCTGGTTTTGCTTGCAGCCTGCAGCCTAGCAGGGAACCCTTTGGAAACTGCATATCCACAGAAGGTTTGACACAAGTTCAGTGTAGGGCTATTCAGTTCCAGCAGCTGTGAGAACTGAGTGTGGTTCACAGTGTGGAAAACATCACCATTTCTGCTGCTTCAGATTTATATCTTTTGGTGGTCTGAAATTAGTTTATCAGATAGCTCTTTTTAGATATAACATGGAATTGACTCCTAAGCACAAAAGAGATACTTTTTATAGTACCTCTACCTAGGTAACTTCTTCTAGCTCCTGATTGACTCTCTCACCTCAATAACATTAGTATGAATAACTGAAGAGTTGATGACTCCAGATTTTTCAACCCAAAGTTTTCTGAGGAGGACAGACTGAAGCATCTGCTCAGATTTTGCGTTGATGATTTCTGTTTCACAACCAGTGTTTATTCTCTCAAAAGCTTTTCTCAGCTCTCTTCTTCCTTCATCTTGAGCCCATTTCCCTCCAAACTTACTGTCTCCCTTAGTTTCCAAATTTTCTTTAGTTCAGATGATCCTCTACTTTAGGGAACAATAATTCTCAAGATACGTGTGTTCTACATCTAAAAGCTGAGAGTCTTAATTCTTTGATAAGTGTATGGTGGAATAATGCTGTTGCTAAATTTTGTAGAAACACGATTTTAAAATTACAAAACACTTTAATCTTTAAATTGCTGAAATTAGGTTTTTGATTAGCTTATGATACGTAGCCTACTTGAGGAACCATTAACTTGGATATTAATATAGTATTTGGTATTTTTTTGGTCAACAGGAAGAAGGTAGATGATGACTATAATGCTCTTCAAGAAAGACTCAGTACTTTGCCTGATAAGTTGTCTTATAATATCATGGTATGTTTGATGTGTTTCTTTTAAAAGTAGAATATAGTTTCTTATAAAGAAGTTAACTATGTAAAGTAAAAAGGTGTTTCTTTGCTTTATGTGTATTGATTTACAAGTTGACTCCCTGGACTAGATCAGAGATAACTACCATAGTAAGGAAGGTTTCTGTTTTACTTTATAATAATGCACTAATTGTGGTAATAGTTGGTATTCTTTTCCTTTTTTAGATTTATATTATGTTATGATGACATAAATAGCATAAATGTTAGCATAAAATGTGACATATTTGGTATGCAAATTTACTATGTTAGCAAACTAATTACAACAGAAATATGGCATGTAGTCATTTCCTGTTAACCAGAGCAGCAGTAGACCATAATGTTATGTATCTTGGAGAATTAAACCCTAGAACATTGATTTTATATATATATAAAGGTGCTGCTAATTTTTTAAAAATATTCAGATCTTCATATCAACATATCACTCTATTTGTGAGCCCTGAATGAGATTCTTTCTTTGCATGAATATTCTTTTTCATGAAGACTGTGTTCTTAATTTAGACCAGATATTTTGAAAATGCATTGTTCTTTATTATACCAGCTCAAATATTTCATAAATTTTGTAAACCTTTTAAAGCTCTTTTTTTGTTAATTCCTATTTTGCCTACTGAGAAAAAAATAAATATGTTTGGAAGCAACGCTGATTTCTCTGAAAGCTATTTTTGTAAATATGCTCATTTTCTTTTCTTGTTTTAATGTTGATAAATTAACCTAAATTTTTTTCTAAGGTTTTCCTAGTGAAATTATAATGTTAAATGTCCATGAAGTTGACACTTTATTTTTCTTAGTGAGGAGATTTTTTTAAAAAAGATCTCCATACAGAGCTTTTAATGCTGTTTCATAAAATGTAGTTTTTAGTGTTTTTAATTTTTTTTTTAACCTTCTCTCTCTTTTTTTTTTGAACAATAGGTACCATTTGGCCCCTTTGCCTTCATGCCAGGAAAACTTGTCCATACTAATGAAGTCACTGTTTTACTTGGGGACAATTGGTTTGCAAAATGTTCAGCAAAGCAGGCTGTTGGCTTAGTTGAGCACCGGAAAGAACGTATGTACTAATTATAAATGATGTTTCTTTGCTGGATATTTATTGGTTCACAAAGTGCCAGGCTGATGGACTGTTTGTTATTAACAGTACCTTGCATTGATTTATTAGATAAGTGTCACAAGTATCCAGGCTATTTGCAATTCTGTTGAATTGGAGATAGTTTGAGCAGATCCAGCATTTGAAAATGTGGACTGGAGAATGGAACATCTGGGTTGGAAATGTCACCCACATTAGCATGTTTTTAGAAATTACCAGGTGTGAAAGTCATCACACATGGTTTTGTAGATAGCAGTTGGATAGATATAAGAATTGGGATCATTTTATATTTTATAATTGGTATGCTTTAGTTGCTTTTCAAGACTTTATTTTTCCCCAGAATACTTGAGAACACAGAAGCATTTGCTTCCTACTTACTGGACTAGGATAACTATTTATTTGCAAAGTAGAAACAATTCTTAAACATGTGTTTTGGTTTGGAAGAACTCATGTTTCCATTTTACAGAAGAAAAGGCCAGGTGTGGAGAAATGCTGTCTACAACATCACTCTTAAACTTAAATGGTTTGAGGTTTCTGCCTCATTTCATTGAGGTTATTCTAGTTTTCTTTAGATAGTGTTTGTTGGTTTATGTATATCCATACATACATTTTTTAGTTGGTTTGATTCACTTGGGTTCTAACTTAGTTGCATTTTAATATTAGGTCTGTTTAATATCTAAAACATCACTCTTAAACTTAAATGGTTTGAGGTTTCTGCCTCATTTCATTGAGGTTATTCTAGTTTTCTTTAGATAGTGTTTGTTGGTTTATGTATATCCATACATACATTTTTTAGTTGGTTTGATTCACTTGGGTTCTAACTTAGTTGCATTTTAATATTAGGTCTGTTTAATATCTAATTGGAGAAGGAAATGGCAACCCACTCCAGTATTCTTGCCTGGAAAATCCCATGGACGGAGGAGCCTGGTAGGCTACAGTCCATGGTGTCGCAAAGAGTTGGACACGACTAAGCGACTTCACTTTTCTTAATATCTAATACATGTTTTTATTTCTGTAATAGCATACCTAAATTGATAGCATAATATCACCCATACCTGCTTTTTACTCTTCTACTTAAATGTGTCTCTGAAAACAAATTTTTGAGGCTCCTTCTGTTTAAATGAGGTCATGTAGATAGAAAACAGCCGAGTTTTCTAAAGCTGAAATTATTTCACTTATATATGAGTGGGTACTAGTTGGAGAACTCATTTACTCAGTGGAATTCTGGAATCTATATTTGGAGACTCTAATTGCAAGTCAAAGCCTGTAAGCTTATAATTGATATATATTTTGTGACACTAATCAGAATCGTATTGTTTGGCCTGTGTATAATTCCTGGCAATGATAATTCTTTTGGCATTACCACATTAAAGTAAGTCATGTATATTAGAGCCAAGAGAATGGGTATAATTCTTTAAAGGTCTTTCTTAATGGTGAAGACTTGCTTTATTTACTGGGGAAACTGCTGATATGAAATCAGTTCATCTTTTGAAATTTGTTCACTTTGATTTTCATTTGGATGTTTCAGCAAAGATATCTTTAGGATCATTTTGACTTGTATTAATGAAAGAATGCTTTTAATAGATGAGAGCTCTAGCAAAGCAAAATATTTTTTGGTAAATCACTTTCTAGTGTTAAATACCATCTTAGGAAGTGACCAAAGCAATGACTTTTGGGATCAGTATTTATCTAAAATATTTTTTGGAATATATATATAAAATTATGTTTGAGAATCTGTTTTGGTAAATGAATTCTAAATAGTTGTTTTCTTCACAGTTTTATAGTAATTTATAATTGAAGAAATTGTTTAGGCATATTATTGTACTTAACATTTATTAAGAGAAGATACTTTATTTTTCTTAAGGCAGAAGAAATATAACAAGTTAAACATACTTACCTCAGGGTCAGCAGGGTAATGGGGGAAGGTGAAGGGAGGTCATTGAATGTTTAAAAAGTAGTAAAAATAAAGGACAAAATGGGTTTAACATAACAGTAAGAGGATTCAGAGGCAGTAACTCAGAGGAAGATGATTTCTAAAAGAAAGATGGCAAGCTCAGTGCCCTACCCTTTTGCTCACGTCTGGCATTTTGTCATTTAGCATGAATATGAGCAGCTTTTTTAGTTTTCTAATTTTTTAAATTATTAGAGTGAAGTTGACATTTTATTTGGTATACTGTTTTATTAGTTACAACTAATTGTGATTAAAGATTTGTTTAACCAGCACTGCAATCAGGAAGCAGAATAAGATACAGGATATACCATAGTCAGTCAGGACACAGGACCACACCGAAAACTCTCTTGTGTTTTCTTTTTTATGGTCATATACTATCTCTACCCTTGATCTGTCTCTATCACCTTTTCCAGAATGCCATATCTGTGGAATCACACACTAGATAACCTTCTGAGACTGACTTTGACTCATCCAGTTTGTTCTGTGTATGAAAAGGTAGTAGTATAAACACTACTTCATTGCTGAGTAGTGTTCCATTACATTCATGTACACAGGTTTTCTGTTTATCCATTGAAAGACGTTTGGGTTTGCTTCCATTTTTGGCAGTTACAAATGGAGTTGCTATATACCTTTTTGTACAGGTTTTTATGTGACCGTAAATTTTGTTTGCTGTTGAGACATACCTGTTCTCTTATGGTGTCTGTCTGAGTGGCCTCATAGATGGTATTCCTTCCTCTGCACTGCTTCGAAAGAGCTTAAGAATTGGTGTTAATTCTTCTTTGAATGTTTGGTAGAGTTCATCTGTGAAGCCATCTGTTCTGGGCTTTTTATTATTAGGTTTTGGATTATTAATTAAATCTTACTTGTTCTAGGACTGCACAGATTTTCTGTTTCTTCTTGTTTCAGTTTTAGTAGTCTATATGTTTCCAGGAATTTGTCCATCTAGCTTATCAGGTTTGTTGGCATTTAACTATTATTATTTCATGTTCCTATTTCTGTAAAATAAGTTGTATTATCTCCATTTTAATTTTTTAATTAATACACTTCTTACTTAAGATTCAGGCTTTTATTCTTCCTCTGCGGGCTTACTGCATATTTCATTTCAGATTCTATATGTGAGTATATAAAGGCATCTCTGTTTTTATTTATGGTTTCAGTCATCTGAGTCTTTTTTCTCTTTTTTCTTAGCCAGTCTAGGTAAAGGCTTATCCATTTTGTTGGTCTTCTCAAAGAACCAACTTTTTAATTTTGTTCATTGTTTTCTGTTGTTTTCCTTGTCTCTGTTTTGTTTATTTCTACTCTAATCTTTGTTATTCCTTCCTTCTGGTAGCTTTGGATATAGTTTATTATACTTTTTCAAGTTTCTTAAAGCATGTAAGATTATGATTTGAGATTTTTTTTAATGTAGGTTGTTTACAGGTATAAATCTCTTAGCATTGGTTTCTCTGCATCCTGTAAATTTTGATCTGTCGTGTCTTCATTTTTGTTGATCTCAAGGTATTTTTTAGTTTCCTTTATAATTTCTACTTTGACATGTTCATTGTTTTGTTAAATTTCCTTGTGTTTGTTAATTTTCCATTTTGCCTTCTGTTGTTGGTTTCTGGTTTCATTTCATTGGATTGAAACCATACAAAGTATTTTTTCCAATCTTGTGAAAAGGTTTAAGGCTTGTTTTGTGACCTATCATGTGGTCTTTTGTAGAGAATGTTGTGTTTCCCTTAGAAGAATGGGTACTCTGTTCCTGTTGGGTGAATATTCTGAATGTATCTGTTAGGTCTATTTGTTCTATAGTATTATTAAGATCCTCTTTCCTTATCAGTCCCCTTTATGGTTCTTTTGTCCTTTATCGTCCTCTGTTGACATCTCCAATTCTTATTGTAGAACCACTTGAACTGTGTCATTTTTTGCTTCATATATTTGAGGCTCTGTTGTTAGGTTGTGTGTATTTTTTATAATCGTATATTTTAAAATTTTATTGATGTATAGTTGATATATGTTTTAATTATACAGCAAAATTATTCATTTATACATACATATATTCTTTTTTATTATGGTTTATCACAGGATATTGAATATAGGTCCGTGTGCTGTACAATAGGACCTTGTTGTTTATCCATCCAGTATATAATAGTTTGCATCTGCTAATCCCAAGCTCCCAATCACCCCTTCCCCCACTTCCTCTCTCCCTTGGCAACCACAAGTCTGTTCTCTATATCTGTGAGTCTGTTTCTATTTCGTAGCTATATTCATGTGTGTCTTAGTTTAGATTCACATATAAATGATAGTGTGTGGTAACTGTCATTCTCTTTCTTTCTTTGCTTACTTAAGTATGATGATCTCTTAGTCCATCCATGTTGCTGCAAATGGCATTATTTCATTCTTTTTATAGCTGAGTAATATTCCATTGTATATTCATGCATTTTTATCCATTTATCTGTCCATTGACATTTAGATTGTTTCCATGTCTTGCTATTATAAGTAGTGCTGCTGTGAATTTAGGGGTACATGTATTTTTCCCCAGTTATAGTTTTGTCTGGATGTGTGTCCGGGAGTGGGATTGCTGGATCATATGGCAACTCTGGTTTTAGTTTTTTTGAGGAACCTCCATACTGTTTTCCGTAGTGGCTGCATCAGTTTTGAGTTCCCACCAACAGTGTAGGAAGCTTTTTCTCTACATCCCCTCCAGCATTTGTTATTTGTAGACTTTTTGATGATGGCCATTCTGACTGGTGTGAGACCACTTCATTATGGTTTTGATTTGTATTTCTCTAAATAATTAGTGATGATGAGCATCTTTTCATGTGCCTGTCCATTCTCCTAATCTGTGCCTTCCTACTCTATATTGTAGTTTAATACATTTACAGTAACTTTATAGAGTATTGCCATTTTATTATTTTTTGATATGTCTTTTGCACAGCTTTTATATATCTAATTTCCTTCATTATTGCCTTCCTGTGTGTTTAGTTGGGCTTTTTTCTTTGTGGTAATGTGTTTTGATCCTCTTTCTTATTTCCTTGGTTAATGGTTTATAAGTATTTTGTTTGTAGTTACTATGGAAAGTACCTGCAACATTGTAACGTTGTAACAATGTATTTTGAATTGGTTCCAACTTAACTTCAATCCTCCAATATTCTGGCCTGGAGAATTCCATGGGCTGTATAGTCCATGGGGTTGCAAAGTCAGACCTGACTGAGCAACTTGCACTTGCACTTTGGGCTTCCTTGGTGGCTCAGCTGGTAAAGAATCTGCCTGCAATGTGGGAGACCTGGGTTTGATCCCTGGGTAGGGAAGATCCCCTGAAGAAAGGAAAGACTTACCCACTCCAGTATTCTGGCCTGGAGAATTTCATGGACTGTATAAGTATAGTCCATGAGGTTGCAAAGAGTCAGACCCGACTGAGCAACTTTCACTTTCACTTTCTAACTTAATGTAGAAAAACTTTTCTGTATAGCTCTGTTCCTCCTTTATATTATCAGTATCACAAATCATACCTTTATGTTGTATACCTATTAACAGATTTATGATGATTTTTTAATGCACTTCTCTTTTACATCCTGTAGCAAATAAAAACTAGAGTTACAAACTATAATGATAGTTACACTGTTTTTAATTTTTGCCAGTGTTTGCCTCTCCCAGAGGCATGTAGCTTCTAGTTACTGTCTAGTGTCCTTTCAACTGAAGAATTCCCTTAAGTTTCTCGTAGGGTAGGCATAACAATAAGGAACTTCTTCAGCTTTTGTTTATTTGGAAATGTCTTAATTTACCCTTCATTTGTGAAGAACAGGTTTGATGAATGTGGGATTCTCAATTCAGAGTTTTTTCTCTCAGCATTTTAAGCCTACTGAAATTCTGACATCCAAAGTTTCTATTGAGAATTCTGCTTATATTGTTATGAAGATCTCTTGTGATAATTTTCTTTTTCTTTTCTGTTTTGAAGATTCTCTATCTTTCAAAAGTTTGATTATGTATCTTGGTGTGGGTTTCTGGGTTTATTCTACCTGGAATTAGTTGAGCTTTCTGGATTTGTTGATTTGTTGATCTTTGGGCAAATTTAGAATTTGTTTGGCAGCCATTATTTTTTCACATAATGCCTTTGCTACTTTCTCTTCTTCTTCTTGAGACTTCCTTAATGTACATATTAATCTATCTGATATGTCCCATGAATCCTTTAGGCTCAGTTCACTTTCTTCATTCTTTTTCTTTCTATTCATTAGACTTGATGATTTCAAATGTCTAATCTTTGAGTTCACTGATCCTGATTTTCTTCTGCTCGTTCAAATATGTTGTTGACCCTATAGTGAAGTTTTGAATTTAGTTGTTACATTTTTCAACTCCAGAGTTTGTTTGGTTCCTTTTTATAATTTCTATCACTTTGTGGATATTCTCACTTTCTTCATGTACTATTTTTAAAATTTACTTTAGTTATTTGTATTTCTCTTTGGCTGTTTGAGCATATACAGAGACAGTTGTTTTAAAGTCTTGTTCTAGTATATCTGATGCCTGTGTTTCTTCAGGGAGTTTCTGGAGGTTTATTTTGTTCTTTTGAATGGACTTGTTTTCCTTTTTACTGTATCCTTTAAGATTTTCTGATGAATGATGAAAATTGGGCATTTGAAAAAGCAAGTGTATATGGAATATGTATTGCAGATAATAGGCTGGTAAGAAACTTTTGTGATTTATGAGGAAGTATGTGTATCCTTTAGTATGTTCAGTGAGGTATATCTTAAATGCATTGATATTTTGTTACAAAGTATAAATTTTTGACTTTTGATTTTATCTACATAATGTAGATAGCTTTAAAACATCATATACCTTAAAATAATGAAAAAGTAGCATCCTTCTGTGTACCTCTCTGCTTCTAGTCCTCACTCCATAGAGATATTTCATCTAGTGTTTAAGCTAATTTTTTGCTTTGTTCTTTTTATGTACACTTCCCAAGTACTTTGCGTATTCTATTTTCTTGATTCTTTTTTTCCAATTTTATGTAGTATCTATTAGTTGCCTACCTATAATTGAAGGATAACATTTAATTCATTTATATCTTCTTCTCCCTGTCCATCAATCTTTTTAATATTTTTTATTACAATTTTTTTTTAATCAGCATTCATGCTTAACTGTAATTCCATTTCCATTTTTGAACAACCTTTCATTTGAAGTTTACTGTTTTATTTTTGTTTGTTGCATAAAGTTATGTATCTATTACTAATTCAGCCAAACACTTTTATTCTTGGAGACTTCTGTACTAGAGTCCTTCAGTCTTGCTTTGATTTGTACTTACTCCCATCTTGAATTTCAAAGAATGTCTGTCTTCCTAGTCTTTTCCTTTATCACTGTACCATATCTTTGCCTCTATTTTATTTCCTATTTCTTGATTCCCATGGCATCTCCTTTCAAGTTTTACTCATTTTGTTGGAGGGTGTGTGTGTGTGTGTTAGTCACTCAGTCATGTCCAACTCTTTGCAACCCCATGGACTACAGTCGGCCAGGCTCCTCTGGCCCTGGAATTCTCCAGGCAAGAATACTGGAGTGGGTTGCCATTTCTCCTTCAGGGGATCTTTCCAACCCAGGGACCAAACTTGGGTCTCCTGCATTACAGGCAGATTCTTTATTGTCTGAGCCACCAGAGGATAACCTTCAGTAATTTTCTAGAAAGGTGTGTGGGAGATACATTTTTTGAAATTTTGCGTGTCTGCAAATATTTTTTATACTACTACTTTTTGTAACTCGTCTATTTAGAATTCAAAGTTGAAGCAGTTTTGAAGGCTTTCTGTCTTATGTGTTGCTATTTAAAAATCTGATGCCATCACTTTCCTTTGTATGTGACTGTGTTTTTTCCCTTTAGAAATTTTAGGTTCCTGTCTTACTCCTAATGATCTGAAGTGCTACTGTGATATACCTTGTGTAGAGCTTTTAAAATTCATTTGCTAGGTGTTTGGTGGGACCTTTCAGTGTGGAAATTCAGTCCTACAGTTTTGGGAAATATTAATTATTATTTCTTTGATAATTTCTCTCTCCTGTTGTCCATCTCTTTGTTACAATTTTTTACTTGATCTTATTTCTATTTTATGTTTGGAATTGTGGATTGAGTTTTTTTTTTTTTTTTTCCCTTAAATTCCTGTACATTTTAATTCCCAGGAGCTCTGCTTTTTGTTTGTTTGTTTATTTGTTTGTTATTTGAATGTTTCTTTGGTGTAGGTACTTTTCTGGTTTCATAAATATAAAATGTTGTTTTGGATTTTAGAGTTTTTTTGTTTAAAGTTTTCTTCATACATTGCCTTTGGTTTTATTCCTTTCATAGTTAATTTTTTTCTTTCTCTCACATTAGTAGTGAAGACTTCAAACATTTGGTGATCATTGGCTAACCATTCATACTCCTTTTTAAAAATTTTTATTTATTTACCTGGCTGTGCCAGTTCTTAGTTGCATCATAGAGCATCTTCAGTCTTTGTTGTGGCATGCAGGATCTCTAGTTGTAGCATGTGGGAACTAGTTCCCTGACCTGGAATCAAGCTTGAGCCCCCAACATTGGGAGCTAGGAGTCTTAGCCACTGGATGACCAGGGAAGTCCCTAACCATTCATACTCTTAAAGAGTTAAGCACTGTTAGGAGACTCTGTGTGGGGCAGTTTGTTGAGTAGCAGCTTTTCTGTCAGGAGTTAAAAGTTGCAGACTGGCTTTTCTCATTAAAAGAGGTTGATAAAATATCTTGGAATTAATTAGCATCCTACAAAAGAATTTTCTAATCTTCCCCTAGTGTTTGAGAACTGGGCTGGATGTATCAGAGTTCAGTATGTATGCTGGCTTCACCAAGACATTTCCTCTTCTCTTCTTAGTTCTTCACCCCTCCTCATAATTCCTGTAAACCACTCTAGACTGTAAATCTTTTGGTAACTCAAGAAGGATGATTACTTGGCTATACTTTGGGGGGATGCACACTTTAATTCAGGTCTTTGTTTTTAGTTCACCTTTTCCTTCAGATGTAACTACCATAAGAGGGTCTTCTCCAAGTCCTGCAACTGCAGCTTTACAACAGTGGCAGTTTCAGCTTTTTCTGTTGCACGAAAGTCAGTTACCAGGTGTCCAGTTTCCAAAACCTGGTTGATATTCTTTGTCTGTTATATTCCTTGTCTCCTTTCTCATTATCTTTGTCCTTAGGCCTTTAAAAGTTTCTTTCTTAGTTGATACTTTAATGGGGAAAAAGTAAATACTAAGTACATGAATTCAATCTGTGTTAAAGCAGAAGTATGGAACTTTGAGCTGGTTTAAGGAGAGATTCTATACAGAGGTTTGTGAACATTTCCACCAGGGGGCATGTCCTATTGAGACTGAATAAAGAATATTGAAAAATTCCAGCACACAAAAGGAAAGAGATTGGAATGGTCACAAAGGATTCAGAAGAGACTTGTCTTTACAGACCTGATTCTGTTCAGTACATATGAGTATATGGCTAGGTAGGAAGATTGCTTTTGTGAATGTTTGTAACTTTTATTAGGCTTTGCAAATAATTTTTATCACATTTATAATTTTACTGTTTTCAAATACATATAATGCCATAAACTGTTAACTAAGTATTTGGTCCTGTGTAGTGAATAATGTATCATTTATCTTCATGTGAAAATGGTTCTTCTGAAGTTAAGAGCTTTTAGATTTTCCTCACTAGTTTAGAGCCTTTAGAACTTGTGCTGTTAATTTTGCTGTCAGTCTCTCCTTTTATTGCTAGTGCAAAGGATTTTAGCTAGTTCTGGACAAATTATAGAGTCTGAATTAGTGAAGACTTTAAATATTAGGTTATATTTATTGAAGAAATATCATGCAGTCCAGTCTTGTCAGCTAAACAAGTAATAACTATACCAAATCTATACTTTTGAAATGCTATAAAGTTTAATTCCTAATTTTTAGGAATTTTTAGTGGTCATTGTTTGAAAACAATCTGTTCTTTCTTCCAAA